>LNAC01000628.1:756460-843765 GCA_002007465.1 Ailurus styani
ATATATATATATATATATATATATATATATATATATATATATATATATATATATATAAAGTTTAGCTTTAACTTACAAAGGAAAATTTGGTGAGCGATGTCCTTGACTATATACAGGAGGCTAGCAGTCTCTGTTGAGGAAGAGTTGGGTGTAAGGTACTCCCTTGAGTTTGGAGCTTTTGGCGGCCAGCTGGCTGATGTCCATCAGTGATCAGCGCATTAGCAGATCGTGCCCAGACCAACACCCCTGCCCTTGCGCCCATGGTTTGTTTGTCTAACGGCTCTTCACCAACATGAGAAAGAGAACCACATCGCTCTTGAACGTGCATCCATTTTTCAGTTCCCAAGATGACGTTTGCTTGCTCTGACCTTGCCAGTCTGTCTCACTCAGCCTTTTAATATATCAAATGGGTTGTGTTAAAACCTAGTTTGGGAACAAAAAGTAAGCAAGAAAAAAACGTGTCTCTTTGTCAGCCTCGAAACCCATTATTTTAAAGTAACTAACACATCAGTGAAGACAGATGATAGGATGAAGATTCAGAGAGCCTGTGTCTTCATGGCCCCAGTTTCTTAGGTAGTCTTCAATTTTCATGCAATCTTGTGAAGTTACCTTTGGAGATTCTTCTTGAAGGGTGCATGTCTGGGTCCCCATGTGTCTGTTGATCTGATTCAGAGCAGAGCCTAAACAATGGTGGTTTGTTTGTTTAATAAATTCCATCAGTCCCCATGTTGCTGGAATTGAGTAGGAATATGGATAATCAAAAACAGTGAATAACTCAAAGTTGTATCTTTGGTTTCAGAAGAAAACATAGACCGTTTTTCCTAGATTAGATTTGGTTCTCATGCTGTGTTGTGGGTGTTAGGACACTATGAGAACAATCTTATGTGGATGGGTTGGCAGGGAGAAACAGGAGGAACACATTCTCTATGGCAGGGCTATAGGAAACAATGTGAATTTATTAGAATCTAAGTCTTCAACTTCATCTCTTGCTATTTTCCTACTTGATAATCTACACCCTAGCCACATTGGGATACTTAACATTTATTAAATTTACGTTTTCTTTCTTTATTTCTTTGCATGCACTGTTTCCCTTGGAAAGTTCTTCCACCAATTTGTCCATCTGATGAATCCACGTGAATTCTTCAAGATTTATTTCAATAGTCCTCTCTGTGAAGACTTCCCTCACCCCATCTGCTCCCTTATCCCAGAACTGACCAAATACAAAGACAATTGCTTTTTTTCCATATTTACTGAGCACTTGTTATATTCTGGACATTTTGCTCCAGAAAAAAATGTAACATGCCCGTTTCCGTCTTAGCTTTCTTGATATAGCAGAGGGGAAAGAAACATACACAGGTAATTGCAATGTGAAGTATGCCAGGACTTCGTTAGGGAAACTTAGGGATGTTCTGGGAGGAGATGGGACAGACCCTAAACTATGGGGAGAAGATGTCATTGATAGCTTTTGAGTAAATGGGTATCCGAGCTGAGACTTGAAGGATGAGTAAAAATTAACCGGAAACAGAGGCTACGGTAGCAGGCCTATAAAAAAAGGAGAAACAGTGAGCGCATCTTGATGGGGGAAGGGATGGTACACTTGTGAAGCTACAAGTCATCCAGATGATGGGAGAACAGAGTCTGAAAGCATTTCGGTGGCAGGGACAGTGGGGCACAGGGCATTTCTGGTGTGCAAATTAAAGCTGCAGAGGTAGACTAAGCTCCCTTCCAAAATAATTCTCAGTTTGCATCCCTTATCTTTTCCTCTCCCAAGAGAAGGGTCTTGTTTCATTCAGGTTTATATTTCAGCGGCTAGTGCAATACAGATTTATGGACAAAACATTTATTGAAGGAGTGAAGGAATGAATGCATGCATGCATGGGGGAAGAGCTCTATGGGGCTGAGATCACAATGCAGCTGTGAACGGTCCATGGATTTTCACAAAGCATCTGGTTGACTTTGAAAAAAGATGTTAATTTCGTGGGTTTTTTTGTTTTTTTGGTTTTTTTTTACTCCCATCTCACCCATTTTTATTACCATATATTTCCTAAAGAGAAGGTCTGGCCAGTATCAAAACAAAGCATACCACTGTGTTTTTAATTACCCTTTTCAAGGCTGCACCGGCAAATGCTTCCTCGTCTAACTTGAGCAGCAAACAGAAACATTTAGTCTGCTTTCCTTGAAAGCGCTGAATGGAGCGCATAAAGCTTATATTGATAAGGGTTGAATTTTAGGCTTTATCTTTTAATAGTGGTGATAAGATTCTAATGCCTCAGCCCTCTATACTATCTGGATGCTGATGGTGGGAACAGTCACCAGAGTGATGTGCTGGGCGGTGGTAGGGGCCCTGGGTTAACCTCAGAGAAACACAAATATGAGTGGGTGGAGGGGCCGCTTTCCATGAGAATCTCGCTGCCTCTCTTTCACAGCCTGGCCCACAGATTGGGCCTTTTGCCAGGAAGCAAAGCAATGGATTATTTTTTCCATCGGTCAGAGGAAGTTTTCCTTCTCGTCCTTTCTTCTTCTTCTTCTTCTTTTTTTTTTCCTTCTTTCTTTTTGTGAATGGAGATAAAATCTTCATTTTGAAGGGGGAGCTTCAGAAACTTTATTTTCGCTAAAGGAAAGGCTGCTCAGATTCCCAGGAAGCCCTGGAGGAAGGCACAAAGCCTAAGGAAACAAGGGTCCTTGAGATCATACAGATGTGGGTGTCAAGCCGCTTTTCATTGCAGACCGGCCTCGAGGCCTTCTAAGTTGCTGTCCCTTCGCGAGCCTCAGTTTTGTCGTCTCTAACATGGGGAAAATTTTAGGAAAATGAAATGAGTGCAAGGAAAACGTTTAGAGGGCGCTCGGTATTGGGTAGTTTTCTTCTTTTGCTGTTGAACGAAGACAAAGGTTTACACCCGCTTCCCACCAGTCTTCTGTATATTTGGGAACAAAGTCGTGAATACAAATCTAAGAAGCCCCAGGGAAAGCTTTCCATACACAACGTCTGATCCTGCCAGCTGAGCTCATTCACGTCAACTCACCAAATATTTATTGAGTGTATGCTTGCTTAAAACTGCTTGAGACTGTGGAGTTTACAGTTGGATGACAGATGGTTAAACTGACGTGTCTTCCAGAGGCTCCTCTCTTACTGCAGTGAGGAGACTTTGTATGTCGGGCAAGTTAATAGGACAGGGGAGTGCGTGCGTGCGTGCGTGTGTGCACGCATGCGCACACGTGCTTGTGTATGGCGTGTGTGGCGTCATGTGCATCAATATTTTTAGGAGGTGAGAGAGCAGCAAGGGCTGGGGAACTGAAGGAACTTGTTCATTGTTTAGGCTGGGACAGGAGGGGCTGAGCAAGGAGCAAAACTATCATTCATATAACCGTTCTTCCCTGTGGGCCTCAGTTTGGCCAAAGACAGAAGCCTTTGGATTTCACAAATACCCAGTCAACTTCCCTCTTAATACTGCTCAATATTTCTTTAAATGCCAAGAATGTTGGGGCTCTGCGCCTCCGGGCCAGCTCTTTCTTCTGGCTGTAATTCGTTTCTCCAACTATAGAAATCTGACTCATTCTCCCAGTCCTGGCTCAAAGCTTCTCTATGAAGCCTTCTCTCCTTTTGTCTATCTATTACTTAATGTAGACATGATACATATTTTAGGAGTGAATGAAGTCAGTCTTATAAATGGGTTTGAAAGTTGATTTCTGCCAAAAATATTCCACTACCCCCCAAACTGTCCTGGGACCTTTAATAACTCGCCAACACCCTTCTCTCAGTTCTTCCTATCCTCATCTCCACCCACATCCCTTCTTACCAAGGTCAGAGAGCAAATGCTTCTACAGAAGCAGTTAGTCCCCTCTGCTATTAGCTTCCCTCAACTGGCAACCCAGCAGTCAGAAGAAAAAGCAGAACAGTATGCGTTTTGCAATACACCAACCCCTCTCAACAAACCCACTGATACCGGATGGAAAAGTAGTACAGATGTGAGACAGACAGAAGTTAAGGAAGGGCACGGAGAACATAAAGTGTTCAAATGCTGCAAATCATACCGCTTGTCTGTTTCAAGGAGATGTGACAAGGGAGAATTCACTCAGTTTGTGCGAACATGACAGCAAACCCAAGGACTGAAAACAGAAAAGAAGCAATGCAACTGTTCCGCAAAATAATTCATTTTGCCAAATTTCTCTTTTGACATGTCTAAATTGATTGAAAGGGTTTCGTAAATCTGCAAATACTATGAAATGATTGCACTACAAGGTAAAACTCTATAAATATTCTCTTGGTTTACCCCTTCCTATAATGGAAATGACCTCTAAATTATGAATAATGATCACCTAGCCAAAAGTGACTTGTGGCCTTGCAAGGCCCAAAGACCTTGGCAGATGAGTCTTTTAAAATATTTCCCCAAATCAATGAGTTCAACAGGACAAATGAAATTCAGTAGGAGACCATTGGGTCTTCTGGTATTCAGAGAGTGTTTGGGAGGCAAACTTCTAGGGGAACCCACAGATTATGGTTCAAATTCTTGCTCAGTTTCTGATGGAAATGAGCTCTCATCATGCCATGCTCACATCCTCACCCACCCTGGACTTCCCTGTTTATCCCTGTAGGCTGTATGTGGGAAGCTGTGCAGTTTGGGCTTGTGGCTGAACAGAGAGATGTGGTAGGCAGTCCTCAGCTCCACAGTCCCATGCTTGAATTGCTTTCTCTGGGATTACAGTTCCTATCAAGATTTATTTTCAGCAATTTGGTCTTTGCGCTATTTATTTATTTTATTTTCTTCTTTTCTTCTCTCTTCTCTTCTTTTTTCTTATCTTCTCTTCCCTTCTTTTCTTTCTTTCTCCTTCCTTCCTCCCTACCTTCCCTCCTTCCTTCCTTCCTTCTGCCCTTCCTGCCCTCCCCACCCTCCCTTTCTCCCTCCCCCCTCTCTTTCTTTCTCTCTCTGTCTCTGTCTCTTTCTTTCTTTCTTTCTTTCTTTCTTTCTTTCTTTCTTTCTTTCTTTCTTTCTTTCTTTCTTGATTTGGAGGCTGCTCTAACTGCTTTTAAGGCATCAGGCAGCTGGTTTTTACCACTTTGCTGAGTTCATAGCATTTTCTTTGCCTCCCCCCACCACCCGCTTCCAGAATCAAATGGAAACTCATTGGTAATGATATGAAGCATTTATGTTTTTTCCACCTCTTTTTTTATCAGGGGAAAAACATTGGAAAAACAGATTGCATGCCCAGGCTGTTGGCTCTTGAAATGCCTTCCCTCTTCAGACCTATTATCTCGGTAAGAGAACAGTTTAGATAACATAAATCTAACTACTGTTCACTTTAATTTGCTCCCAGGAGGAGTGGGTTGGGCTCTCCCTCCTCTTTGGGGAAAAGAGTTAGGGTTTTGCAGGAATTCAACTCCTTCAGAAATGGAGGAGGAGGGGCGCCTGGGTGGCTCAGTGGGTTAAAGCCTCTGCTTTCGGCTCAGGTCATGATCTCAGCGTCCTGGGATCNAGACCTATTATCTCGGTAAGAGAACAGTTTAGATAACATAAATCTAACTACTGTTCACTTTAATTTGCTCCCAGGAGGAGTGGGTTGGGCTCTCCCTCCTCTTTGGGGAAAAGAGTTAGGCTTTTGCAGGAATTCAACTCCTTCAGAAATGGAGGAGGAATTTGAGGCATACATTGTCATTCACTTCCAAGTGAAATAGATATATATTTTTTTTAAGAAACACACGAAAGAGAAGAGTCAGAGCCATCCCAGTGTGGATGGTATGGATGGGGTAGGGCCTGCTTTAAAGAGCCCCATTATGGCCCTCATACTACCTTTTATAGGTCACACTTAGGGTCCTTGTGGCCCTGGAATTCATTGCTCAACTGACCTTCAGCCTGCTTCCAGAGTTTTCCTGGGCCTTTTCCTCAGGGGGTATTCCCATCAGAGGGTAGATGGTATGTACATCTTAAGCCTAAATGGTGGCCAAGAAGTGATTCTTTATGGGGTGAGATAGACTCAGCTTCAATGGTGGAGGCTGGAGACAGAGGTAAGAAGAAATGGGGCATGGGCCAAGGGCGGATTCTTCATGCTTCCGTGTTTTGGTTTTGAAGTTAGTGGAGACTGAACATACTAAATTTGATCCAAGTCTTGCAGATTATTAGGAAGGTAAACAGAACAGGGAAGAAGGATAGGGGCTCAGGTAGCCAGATACCCGATGTTTGAATACTGAGACTCATGGCATGTTGCTTTTGAATTACATCATTGCCCAATGCCTCCATACGTTAGAGGAGAGCCTGGAGAAACGTGTGATGTTGTTACTTGGGTTCCTTGATCTGATGAAGTTAGGTCAGGAGGAATGAATTGGGTATATTTGCTGGGTGGATCTATCTCTCTGCCTTCTTTTTGGAAGTAGGGAGGAAGTGTTTTTTTTTTTTTAAAGATTTTATTTATTTTATTTGACACAGAGAGAGAGATTACAAGTAGGCAGAGAGGCAGGCAGAGAGACAGGGAGAGGAGGAAGCAGGCTCCCTGCTGAGCAGAGAGCCCGATGCGGGCCTCGATCCCAGGACCCTGAGATCATGACCTGAGCCAAAAGCAGAGGCTTTAACCCACTGAGCCACCCAGGCGCCCGGGAGGAAGTGTTTTATTGTGGAAAGAACCTGAGATTTGGAGCCCAGAAGACCTGGACCCAATAAACATTTATTAGTCCCCTGTTATGTATCAACAACTGAACGAGAACACTAGGAGAGGTAAAACACAGCCAAAATTCTCCAAAAACTAATAGCTTATGGGTGGTTGTGAAAGAATGTGACAAGGAAATGTGTTAAAATTCACTGTTAACCAGTATATTTTAAATAAATAAGGGTGAACATCTAAAAGAAGGGACAGGTCACTGGAGGTGAAGTTCAAGACTTCACAGAAGTGACTCTTAGCCTGGGTATTTAACCTGGGATTAGGAGATGTTTGTCAGAAGAAAGGAGGGAAACATGTCTGGAGGGAATGGAATGGGTTGTACAGAACAGAAACAGAGGAGTTCTAATCTAGATTTCAGAATTAACTCTGTCATCTCACTTGCTGAGTGTCTTTGGGTAAATAATGTTCCTTAACCCCAGTTTCCTCTTTGGGTTAATGGGAAGCATCATAAGATATCATGACAATTAGATGAAATGGTGAATTTAAAACACAGATTTTAAATTCTAAACAAAGCACCAACCAAATCTTAATGCTTGCTACGAGTGGGGCTTCAGGCCTGGGTCCCTCTAAATCCCAGCTGGACAATACTCTGCATTTTGACAAGGAAGTTGGATGTCTCCTGGGGGTCCTGATGGCACGAGTCCTGAGAATAATCATAGTACTATCTGGCCTTTCTTACAGAAGGAACACTGGGTACAGGGCGGGCTGGTCTTTTTTTAGACATAAGCCAATGCCTTTACTATAGCCCAGAAGTGAGACTGAGTCTTTGATCTTCTAGATTTGAGGGCAGGCCTCTCCATTTCTCTCTTGCAGAGCCCCCACTCCCCGCATCTAACCTTCTTTATCTTTCTTAGGCAAGAGACAGTAGTGTTCCATTCTTCAGTCAGCACTAGGGTGGCTGATTAACATAGGACCTGAGGACAAAGACTGTATCTTATAGAACTCAGAACCCCTGGGATCCTGAACCAACAATGAGCACAGCATACATAATAAGGTCTGTTCCCTTCCTTGCTGATTCAGAAAGACAAAGTGTCTTGTGTGCTCTGGTCAGTGCTTCGAGCTTGTGGCTCTCTAGCCCTAATTATAGGGCTCTCTAGCCTCTAGCATGCTGCCCAGTGAAGACACATCAGTGACGGTGCATCTTATTTGGTCCTCTCCTGCAGGCCCACCCCCATGGCCTGCAGGACATTGATAGCTTCTGTTTCACATCTGGTTTTACTTCTGGCTGGGACTTCTGGGTCACTGCCTTGGCCCAGTGTGCTCCCCTTTCACCTTGGTTCCCACTCTAGGTCAGGACAGGGAGGCCTCCTCATCTCTTCTCATCCCCAGGGCCTCTCTCTGCTCCCCGACCAGACTCTGTGGGTCCTGTCACTCCTCCTGTGGTCACAGAGTCTGAGGCTATCTCCCTGCACTAGGGCACTCAGCCTTCCCCAGCCTGGCCCCACTCTTGTCACTCAGTGAGTGCCTGTCTGCTACTCACATGTGCTCATCCTGACCTTTGGGTCTTGGAATGTCAGCATGCACATGTAGCCAAAGAATCCAATCTGCTAGAAGCATTAGGTCTTCAAATAATCAGAACTCAGGGAGGCTTCTTGACATTAGCATTGTATCAGCTGCGTGTTTTCTGGGCTTGTCACTCCCGCCAGTCTCCCACTTAATCATTCGGGTCATAGTTGAGAGTAATAATGCCTAGATGCAGGGCTGAGTGTTTGTAATAAGGAGAGAATACTGGGTCTTCTTCTGTCTCCTCTTTCTTCTTTGTGACCCATTCTTCATCTCAAAGGTTTGCATAAAACAAAACAAAACAAAAATCTGCTCACTGCAGTAACCAGTTCACTGGAGGGGTAGGGGAGTCCATCACAGTCACATTAGTGGTCATTAAGGAAATGCAACAGGAATGAAGGAGGTGGCCTGTGATCTCAAGGAATTTATAATCTTGTTGTGTAGATAGAACTAACCCACAAGAAACCATGACAAACCATGTGAAAGAGATTATTATTAAGTACCTAATTGGCACTTAGTAATAAGTGATCATGGAAGCTGTGGGGATTTGAGAAGACTGCCTGGAGGAGATGGAGCTCAAAGCAGATCTATAAGGATGGAGTGTGTGTGTGTGTGTGTGTGTGTGTGTGTGTGTGTGTGTGTTTATTACAGTCCCAGCATCCAACACAGTAACTTGGAAACTCATAGGTGATCAATATACATTTTGGATAAATTAATGCCCAGGAAAGAGAAAACAAAGGGGAAATGTGAACATGGAGCTGAAGATGGGGTGTTCCTAGCCCAGGGGCTAGGGGCTGAGTGAGTGTACATCAGACCATACCTCATGTAGGGAGAGGGGAAAAAAACAGTAAACATTTGCTTGTGGTCCAAGTTCCTACTCAGTGGAAGTCTGTGCTATTTGATGTCACTGGCTGTGTTCATCAGGGCAGACTGTGCTAAGCTCAGATCACTTTTCATTTTCTGAGCCAGTTTCTCATTCCAGGGGGTTTTGGAAAAATGCTGGTATCACAGAGATCAAAAACATGGGGCTGCAGATAAGGAGGGTAGGGTGACGGCAGGTAAGCAATAACGGGTCACTGAGATAGGCCTCTATTCTGAAGCAAAGCCAAACAATTCGGACCTTCACACCCACAAACTCAAACCCAAACAAAACTATAAAATGAGAGGGAGGGGCCAAAGAGAGGGAATTATGGGCGTAATGTGCAGAAATGCAGCTGGGCCAGAATGGTCGGCAGGACAACTTTGCTTTAGTATTATTGCTTCTCTGGTGAGTGTGGAAGTCTGTGGAAAATTTTGTTCTACGGATGAGGTTTAGAATATAAGCACCAAAATATATCTGTTGCTCTTTGAGACTATAAATGTATTTATTTGTTTGTACCATAAACATTTACTGTTGTGTGTTAGGCCTGTGTATATATGCATTTGTGATCATATTTGAACCACAGACTCTGTCCTTATGAAGCTGACAGTTTACTGGGGAGAGACGAAATAAAGAGGTAAATGAAAAAAAAAGTCAAAAAATGGAAAAAATCTATTTCTTCTATCAAGAATATTCAAATAAATGAAGGGTAAATAATTTAAGAGTTCTAAAATATAGCATAACTGATTCTTCCTTTAGAAGTGGAACTTTTCTTGTACTAGAAGTAAGGCTGAGATAAAAACAAAACAACAGTTTATAGCAGCCTCATCAACAAATGCTAAATTATGGAAAGAGCCTAAATGTCCATTGCCTGATGAATGAGCAAAGATAAATATACAATGGAATATTACTCAGCCATCAAAAAGAATGCAAGCGGGTGCCTGGGTGGCTCAGTGGGTTAAAGCCTCTGCTTTTGGCTCAGGTCATGATCTCAGCATCCTGGGATCGAGTCCCGCATCAGGCTCTCTGTTCAGCAGGGAGCCTGCTTCCTCCTCTCCCTGTCTCTCTGCCTGCTTCTCTGCCTACTTGTAATCTCTCTCTCTGTGTCAAATAAATAAATAAAATCTTTAAAAAAAAGAAAAAAGAATGCAACCTTGCCATTTGTGGTGACATGGATGGAGCCAGAGTATATGATGTTAAGCAAAATAAGTCAATCAGAGAAAGATAAATACCAAATGATTTCACTCATATGTGGAATTTAAGAAACAAAGCAGATAAATATAGGGGCAAAAACAGAGAGAGGCAAACCATAAAACAGACTATAGAGAACACACTAAAGGTTGTGGAGGAGGACGTTGGGTGGGGAGATGGGCTAAGGTGATGGGCATTAAGGAGGGCACTTGCTGTGATGAGCACTGGGTGTTGTATGTAAGTGATGAGTCACTGAATTCTACTCCTGAAGCTAATATTACACCATAGGTTAACTAACTGGAATTTAAATAAAAACTTGAAATAAAAAATAATAAAAATTTAAAAAGTAAAACAAAAAATAAAAAGAAGCACAACCTTAACAAAATAAGCAAAACAAAACAATATCAGAATACAATGAGTTGGGACTGCTTTCGAGCAGTCTGTTTTTTCAGATTAACTGTAAGAATGCATAGGCCAGCATACATATGCTTATAGGGAGAGGGGTATAGGATATTTGAGAGTAAATATGCTTTAGAAAATAGATATTTATTGAGCTGATGGGCACACGTGAATGAATGAGTAACGGCTTGAGGGAAACAGTGCTGAGGAGTAAAATGTTCAGAGTCAGAAACATCTGGATTTCCATGCAGGCTCCTTTTTTCTAGCTGTGTGAACATTGATAGTTTAACCTTCCTTCTCATCTGTAAAATAAAGGTATCTCTGTCTACTAGGTGGTTAAATGAGATTGCTATGTAATCTATGTAGTATAGAGCCTGGCATATAATGTGTGTGCGGTAGTTTGGAACCGTGTCAGCCTATATCCCAGGAGATACACAGGTGGTTAGTGGCTAGAGATGGAAAGGGAAGCCCAGGAGTTGCACACACACAAGAAGCAGGACAGAGAGTGACATCTTAAAAAGAGAACTGAGAGCGAATAAAAGAAACAAGGACGTGTCTGCCAGCGGAGAAGTTGGAATTTTCCAATTGTTGGGATCCTTCTCTAAGGAGCTCTGCTGTTTGGTAGCAATGTGGTTGCTCTTACCTGAAAGTGAAGCACATGGATTTCTTAAGATCTCTGAAAGAATTCAACACTGAGTGCTTGTGCCTGCTTGTTAGTAGGTCCTGGTTACTGAATCTATATAGTTGTAGGTGTGCGTGCAAACACGTGTGTGCGGCTGCATATCTCATTTATCCAGGGTGTTCTGATGTACACAAAAATATTGCTTCTAGTTTATTCTTCTGCATGAGTCACTGTCCATTTAGTAAGTTGTGTGTGTGTGTGTGTGTGTGTGTGTGTGTGTGTGTCTGTGTTTGTCTTACATTTGAAAATGCAAATTCAAATTGCATTTGAAAACAATGCATCGAAATTCTGGGTTAGGGTCTTTTTAGGGTTAAATAAGCTTTCAAGTGGGTGACTGGTCTTTCAGATTTCTTTTCCCTTTCCCTGCTTCTCCCCCAGAGAGTATATGGGAAAGCTTATGTGACCTCTTGGGGTGGGGAAAGAGGGCCTCAGATTTACCTGCTGACTTCAGCTCTTGATGTTCTGTTTTGTGAAGAGCTGGTTTGAACAGGTCACCCTGCTCGTTAGGTTGAGATGGGATGGGTTCTTTTCTGGCTCTTGGGTCTTTATTCTGGCTCCTATTGCTATAGCCCTTGGTCCCAGCCAGCTGGTCTTGTTGTGTAGTCTTCACTGGTGAGGAGACAGAGACTCCATCGTCTCCTATTTTCTTACCCCTCCCCTCCTGGGTCCTGCAGAACTTTGAGACTTCTGGTATTCCACACACACAGATTGAGGAGAGCCAGAAGCATGGCAGGCTTCAAAAGTCATCTTTCTAGCCACCTCCTCCTCAATGCTGTGTGCTTTCTCTTTCCCCCAAGCCAGTTTGGAAGTGACATTGAGCTGATTACCAGTCTTCTCAAAGAGTAATAGTCTTGACCTTGCCTGTATATTGGAATCAGCTGGAAAGTTTTTTTCAAATACTTATGCCTCAATCCTATGTCCAGACATTATTCTATAAGTGCTCTGGGCATGTAGAGGTGATTCTGATGTGCAGTCACATATGAGACTCTCTGCCCAGAGACTTGCAGCCTTCATATTAGGAAGCAGGAGATTAGCCTCTGTGTTTTGGGAGTCCATCTTGCCCATCCAGATGTTCCCATCATGCCCAATCCAGTATTCAAGTCTCCTCACCCATGGTGGAGAGTGGAAATGAGGATGCAGACGATGACTTCTCTATTTCACTTCTTTTTTCCTCTTCTAAAATCAGGAAGGAAGGGGCTTCTACTTTGCTTCCCTTTCTTTCCCCCACTCCCTTTACACCATACATCTGAGTTCTTTTCATCATTGCCTGTGATAGCTGAATATTTAAATTGCTTAGGCACTGATATGTCCATAAGGAGCTTAAAGATTTTAGGAAAAAAAGACCTTTCCTCTCATGATAATGCTTGGCATTCAAGGCTATTATATTAAGGAAGATTCAAAGACTCCATTCTTGATTTCAAAAACAGTATTTGTTCTGTCTTTTTCTTTGTATCTCTGCCATAAAAATTCTAAGCTCTACTATAGGAAAGAAAAAAGTAGAAGAAAAGGAGGAGCCAATAATATATATAACATATAACATTTATATGCATATTAGTCTGCTAGGGCTTTCATAGCTTTTTCTCTTTTAAGTCATTAGAATATTCTAAATTTATGATAAAATAATTTTTGAAAAACAGAGAACAGGAGTGGGGTTATCAGAAATCTTGACAAATTTCTAGAAGATGGAAGCATGTGTCAGGGGGGTAATGGTGACACTTTACCTAAAAACAGAGATCAACCATACCCAGAACATACAATTGGTGTTTTGTTGCCTTTTCCTTAAATATGAACAAATAAACATTAAAAATATATAGTATAATACAAGAACAGGTGTTATGATAAAGAAAAATGAAGACTATGGAACTCTCATTATTTAAAAATATTATTTTATATAACAAGTTTTAAAAGGATTGGAAAGAAAGTCTAGGGACTCTCCAAAAGTGAGTAACAAAATAAAAAGAGATAGAAAATGGGAGAATAAAAGGTCATAAATATGGCTGATGATTGCAGGGAGTCATATCTGATTAACTGGTGTCCAGAAAGAGAATTGCATAAATATAGGGGAAAAATCAAATTTAACTATTCAGGTCTATGTAAGGGATACATCTCAATTATAATGATATCTAATTGTCTAGCATAATGAATGAAGAAAAGGCCATAATTAAGTATATCATTGTGAAATCACAGAATACCAAGGAAGAATAGATTCTAAAAGCCCACTGAGAGAGTGATCAAAAGAGAATGAATATCCCACAAAGAAACAAAATAGAGGAAATTGGAGCAGTAGCATTAATAGCATTATATTTCTTAGGGGAAATGAGTCTTCAACATAGGATTCTATACCCAACAAAACTATCACTAATTTTTTTCTGGTAAAATAAAACCATTTTTCACTTTTAAGGACTCAGAAATTTATTTCACTCACTGATTTTAGGCAACTTCTCAAAGAAATTCCTCTGTTGGAACAGAAGCCTTTTAGTGCAAGAACAGAAAACTCCAACTCAACTAGCTTGTACTGAAAGACAATTATTATCTCAAATAACAAGAAATCTGGAAGTGGGTGGTTGACTCAGTTATATCAGCAAAGTTTTAAGTTTTTCTCATTTTTCTTTTCTGTCATTCTTGGTGAGATGCGTAGTCCTTAGATGACTCTCCTTTTGTTACAAGATGATTTCTGCAACTAGATATCACATGCAGATATGATAATGGACAGAAGAAGGAAGGATATTCCATTCTTGTGTGTGTGTGTCTGTGTGTGTATGTTTTTTTTTAAAGATTTTATTTATTTATTTGACACAGAGAGAGAGATTACAAGTAGGCAGAGAGGCAGGCAGAGAGACAGGGAGAGGAGGAAGCAGGCTCCCTGCTGAGCAGAGAGCCCGATGCGGGCCTCGATCCCAGGACGCTGAGATCATGACCTGAGCTGAAAGCAGAGGCTTTAACCCACTGAGCCACCCAGGCGCCCATGTGTGTTTTTTTTTAATTGAAGACTTCACTAGAGATTCCTCAGCAAGTTTCCCCTCATGTTTCATTATCTCGAATGGAATATATACACACTCTTAACCAATCATTTTCATGGTGAAAGAGATAATGCGATTGACTTAGCAAAGTACAGGCTCATTAAATGGGATACTGGAATAAAAACAAGATTTGTTAGAAAAAAGAGGAATGTGTCTGCTACATGCTACAGCAAACCAGGGGTTAAACCAATAAGGAAGATAGGATATGTTGCAATGGATCCTGAAAGGAAGAAAAGAAAAGAAAAATCCCAAGAAGAACAATATACATGGCCTAGAGGGAACAAGCTTAAATAGGATCAGAAGGACAGAGGGACCTAGGTAGGACAAATCCATGTGAAAACAGAATGAATTTTGTTAAAAAAATTCTTTTTTAAATTCATATAAAGGGAAAAAAATTAAAAATAAGCATTTGGAGTTTCAGAAGATGCAAGAAGCATTGCAAGAAAGAACTATAATCACAAAAACCTGACTTACTTCTGCTGTATTCAACACTGGCATGGTCATAATAACAGGGATATTTTGCAAGTTGACTTTTAACTTCAACAATCAGCCCATCAGTGAAAACTGGTTATAGAATGAGAAGTGGGCGCCTGGGTGGCTCAGTGGGTTAAAGCCGCTGCCTTCGGCTCAGGTCATGATCCCGGGGTCCTGGGATCAAGGCCCACGTCGGGCTCTCTGCTCGGCTCTCTGCTCAGCCTGCTTCCTCCTCTCTCCTCTCTCTCTGCCTGCCTCTCTGCCTACTTGTGATCTCTCTCTCTGTATCAAATGAATAAATAAAATCTTTAAAAAAAAAAAGAATGAGAATTAACTGCCATCCATTTTGAAGATATAAAAGAAGAAGTAAACATGTGAGAAATCAGTGCTAGAAGATGGGGCGGGGGAAGCAGAGATTGGAAGGAAAGAGGAGGGATGCTAATAATCTTACCCGACAGAAGGGCCAGATAAACAAAGTTACCCTTATCAGTTGGTGAAACAAAAAGTTAAAAAAAAAAGAATTAATTTTGAAAAGGTAAGGAATAAAGGATGTAATTTTGATTTCCTAAAATATTTGGTGTAGGGGAAGAGGGTGAGGTTGTGTGAGCCAGATGCTAATTTATCTAGAATTCAAAAGATAATGTATAAAGTGAATAAGAAGTAGAGGCAAAAACATATATTATCTGGATATATGGTATTGACTCCCAGGGAAAAAAATAACCAGAAAGAGTTCAAAGTATTTGCTGTGGAGAGGGGGATGGAGGGCAGGAAGGATGGGAGCCTTTTGTATGGAAGCCCTTTTGATTATTTCTTATTTCAACCATGTGCACACATATCATTTGGAAATTGAAAATATATTGTAAAAAATGATATATTTTTACTTTCTATCATCAATCAGAAACTTTCTATATTATGCATTTTCCATTTATAGCTGGATCATGAACATTTTCCGTGATATTACATAACCTTTATAATGATTCAATTAACAGCTATATACTATTTTGCATTGTTTCCTTGGAAGTCCTGATCCATTTCTATACATTCCCTCAGGCTCCCAGTGTCTATCAGAAACCAAAAGCAGTGGTTGAAGTTTGGGGGAGCAGACTAAGGTGGGAGAAGAAAGTTTGTTTGTTTGTTTTTTAAGAACTAAATCTTGAACTGGCCCTCATTAGCACTGCGCATTAACCAAGTTCAAAGCCCAAGCAGAACTGCGTGCCCTTGCTCATTGCAGCAGCCCTGGGTGGTGCACACACACCTTGAGGCAGACCTACAGGGACCCCAGAGTGCTCCATGACAGCCTGGACAGCATCAACCCAAGGCCGCCCTTTGCATTGACACTGCCCTCAAGTTCATTTGCAATGGGGGCTGCCTGAAAGATGAGGCTTCATTTGCAAAGCAAGGGCATGGTTTTAATTAGCCTTTAGATCCATAAAAAAGAGAGGGGTGGGGGTGGGGATAGATTTATGGCTTTAAATTCTCTTCTATGCCGTTTATAAAACAGTATTTATCAGGTGTGGGGCACATGGCAGCTCTGGGGAGTGCCAGACGGGATCAAAAGCAAAGCATAAAAACCTTCCCCTTTCAACATACCTAATCTCCTTCTATCTATAAATGGCCACATTAACCTCACGGCTCAGAAGAGAGATTCAGTCTGGCATTTTGCTGTCTGAGGTATCAGGAACAAGTGAGAGGCTGGCTTCTGTGTGCCAGGCCTGTCTTGCCTCCCCTTTGATGTTTCCCTCAGAAGAACCGAACCGTGGCCTATCGCCCTGGGGTGGGGCACTGCTGCCATTGTGCTGAGGGGGTGTCCCTTTCATAGGGAGGCATTTACATCCCTTCTGAGAGGATCAGATGGCAAAATGACTGGAAATGAGCAATCATTCATTCTTTCAGGGCTGTTTAGTTATCTCTCATATGCCCCACACACTTGCCGGTGTCAATAGATGCTAATGAACAAGAAGATAGGTTTTCTTCCTTCAGAAAATGTTCAGAAAATGTTGGGGAAAAAAATCTACCCGTAATAGACTCATAGAGTATTATTACTTTTTATTTTTTTTAAAGATTTTATTTATTTATTTATTTGACAGAGAGAGAGAGAGAGAGAGAGATTATAAGTAGGCAGAGAGGCAGGCAGAGAAAGGAGGAAGCAGGCTCCCTGCTGAGCAGACAGCCCGATTCGGGACTCGATCCCAGGACCCTGAGATCATGACCTGAGCCGAAGGCAGAGGCTTTAACCCACTGAGCCACCCAGTTGCTCCAGAATCATAGATTATTAAGATAATTTTTTGATATTGCTGAGTTTTGGGAAACAGTTGGCCTTAGTGAGTCTTCAGATTGATTTTTTTTTAAGATTTTATTTATTTGACAGAGAGAGATATCACAAGTAGGCAGAGAGGCAGGCAGAGAGAGGGAGGAAAGCAAGCAGAGAGCCTGATGCAGAGGTCAGTCCCAGGACCCTGGGATCATGACCTGAGCCGAAGGCAGAGGCTTAACCCACTGAGCCACCCAGGCCCCCCTTGAATTGGGTTTTGCTAGGAAGGTGTGATATGAACTAAACCTTGAAGGATGGGTAGGATTTGAATAAAAAGGAGGATAGGAGAGATGGAGGAAGCCATAAATAATATTCCTGAGGCCAAAATAAATATGGCACCTTGAGGGGATAAGAACAGAGAATACATGTTGGAAACATCTTTCGGCTCAGGGGTTTCCGGATGTGTGTCCTGTCCTCCTGAATTGTGGCTTGCTGATCAATAAGAGCCCGCAAAGGGCAGATTCAGGAGGCATTTTTGCTTCTAGAAAGCAAAGCAATTTTTCCATGATTTTTCTGCTTCTGTAGCTCTAGAAGATATTTTGCTTTTCTTCTTCCTGCCAATGGGGGACATGCCTTCCCTGAACTAGAGTATCACAGTGTAAAATCTTAAATGCAGCGAAGCCCTGAGGTTATCTAGGACACAAGCTCCATGAAAATAGGAATTTTTGTTGAGTTTATTGTGAGTGCTTAGCACAATGCCTGGCACATAGTAAGAGCTCAGTAAGTACTTATCGGATAAATAAATGCCTAGCCTCCCTTGAGGAACATCTGACTTCTTCTCTGAAATACTTTGACTCTTATTAACTTTGTCACATCATCCCTTGTAACTCAGTTTTCTTATCTCTAAAATGGTGATATTAAAACCCATTTTAACCCACAAAATTCTGAGGATCAACTATCCACTCAGTGTATTTTAATTTCTTTAACTGTTCTGTACTAGACTCTTGGGAGTTTTATGTGCATTTAGCTCTCAGGGGACTAAGTCTAATGGAGAAGGCAGAAAGATCTCCAGTCAGTGTGATAGTGGCTTAGATAGTGGTATGCTCAGGCTATTGTGAACTCATAGAAGAGCAATAGCTAACTCAGATTAGGGGGTGCAAGGCAGCCTTCCTACAAGTGATAGTTGTGTGAGCACTGTGGTTCAGCTAAGATTTATTCAGGGGAAGTGAGGGCAGAAGTACCATCAAGGCAGAGGGTAGGAGGGTAGGTGTGAATGCCCAGGCACCCAGAGGCTGGACAATGAAAGGGTTGGGTGGAGCACAAACCAAATATGTATGGGTGAGCACAAACCAAGTATGCACTGATTTGTGCAAGTTGGCAATTAAATTCTTCTGGTGAAGCTAAGTAAGCAGAAATCACATAAAGCCTTATTTTCTATTTAATGACATTGGTACTTTAGCAAAGCATTTTAAGTCATGTAGGGTCATGATCAGATTCACATTTTAGAAACAAATCGAGCAAGCGTAGATAGAGGATGGATGGGGAAAAGATGAAACCGAAAACAAAACTGATGATGGCGAAAATCAATTAGGGAGCTACCGAGAGAATCTTGGGAAAGATGAGGAGACCCAGGACCTGAAATTGTGTTTAGGGGGTAGAAGAGTTTTGGGGGTAGATTAAAAGAGATTGAGAAATGTGGACTCAGTGGTGGCTGGCTGGATGTGAATTATAAGGAACAGGGTAACGATTTGGGTGTATGACTTAGGCGACTGATCTGGTAATGGTAAACCAGACTGTAACAGCAGGAAATCTCAAGTCAGTGAATAATGCAGCGCCCTATCAAACAGATCTTCTCTGGGTGGAGAAGAAAGGCACCTTGCGTAGATTCTCAGCCTATCCCCTATTGTCCGAAGCAATTCATCTCGGGCTCTAAACTTGCTTCTTCCACCTAAACTAAGAAAAAGGCAGCCATTAAGCAGAACGTCCCCCTTTGGAAAAGGGTTTAGTGAGCATCTTTTTTTTACTAGAGCATACTTCTTAGAAAACTTACCGTCTGCTGAAAGAGGTTTATTCGACTTGTCTCTCTGAGAGCAAGTCTGGTAGATGTGGATTTTCTCTATTTGTTTCTAGTAATCTTTGAGCCATCACAATAGATTATTTCCCTGAGCAACCTTCTGTCTGGTGTGCTCCATAATGCTTTGAATAATGGTTTTATTAACTAAGTTGGGGACTAAGAGAGAAGGCATCAGGGATCTGGGATTCGGGGGTGGGGAGTGCGGTGTGGTCAGGGAGCTCACGTTTGTCAGGGAGCTCACGTTTTGACCTGTCAGTCTCAAGGGTCCGTCTCCGGGACATCCCTAACATGTCAAGGGGGCACTTGCCTGCTTACAGCCAGAGCTCAGGTCAACAGAGAAATGGCTCTGGAGAAGACACACAAAATTTACAAAGTGTCCATGTCCTTTGGCCTGAGAAGTAAAAAGATCATTGGTGAGGTTTGCTATTGATGAGTGAGGAAGCCGGATTTTAGTGTTGAGGTAGTCACTAAAGGGAAGTGAAAATCAGACAAAGTAAGTGTAGACAATACAATATATAATGTGTTTTTTTATGAAGTTAAACTATGTTGTAAAAGATTTTATTTATTTATTAGGGAGAGAGAGAGAGAGAGAGAGAGAGAGAGAGAGAGAGAGAGAGAGCATCAGTGGGGGCAGGGGCAGAGGGAAGGAGGGGGAGAAGCAGACTGCCTGCTGAGTAGGGAGACTGACGCAGGGCTCAATCCCAGACCCTGAGATGCGTGACTTGAGCTGAAATTGAGTCATATGCTTAACAGACTGAGCCACCCAGGCGCCTCAAAGTTAAACTGTTTTCTATTCACTTCCTGCCATGAAAGAGTTAACTCTCAAATCATTCCCTGTACATACAGGTCCCTTCCCCTTTCTCTCAGTAGAGATTTATAGCAATTTTTTAACAGCATATTTAATCTTCACGTTTTCATGACTATACCAATGTTATGTGCAGCTGAGCCATGTAGACTACTATGATTACATATCCTTTCCTGTACAATGTTGCTTTCGTATAATAAGCATTACTAATTTTCTTGATTTTTAAGAAAGATTTTATTTATTTATTTGACAAAGAGAGGATGCTAGAGAGCACAGGCAGGGGTAGAAGCAGAGGCAGAGGGAGAAGCAGGCTCTCCGCAGAGCAGGGAGCCAGGATCCTGGAATCATGGCCTGAGATGAAGGAAGACACTTAACTGACTGAGCTACCCAGGTGCCCCATAATTTTCTTGATTTTCTGCTTGCTTAGTTTCCTCCATACCTAGAACAAAAATTAAGCCCAAACACTGTCAGAAGTGTCAGTTTACCCTCAATATTTTCAAACATATCAGATATTCTATCAATTTTGACTTATTAGAGAAATATTCCTTTGGTTCTCCATTCTCCTATCCCAGTGTGGACTGGTTGTCTTCCTTGCCCATTGTAGACGTGTCATCCTGGGCTTTCCCATCGCATTCTGGGGATCTCCTTCTCCTGTCTCCTTTTGGTGTGGCTGTTTACTTTGTCCTGTAGATCCTGGAAAAGGATCTGGAAGTACTTTTTGTTCTAAATTGCCAGCTGAGTATGTCTTTATTCTTTGTTCACATTTAATAAATATTATGGGTGACACAGATTTCTAGGTAGAAGATCATTTTCCCTCATAATTTGAAGGCATTTCCCCCTGTTGTTTCCTAGAAACTAGATTGGTTTTAGAATCTCTAGGCCATTCTGACTTGAATCCTCTGTTTGTGTGGATAATCTGATTTGTGTTTTTTTCTCCTTCTCATGGTTATTAAGATCTATTCTTCACCTCCAGCATTCTAAAAATTCATTCATAATGATATAATTTTGTGTGTGTCTATATCTATACTAGGTACTTGATGGGCCCCTTCAATCTGGAAACTCATGCTCTTTGGTTCTCTGTAAATTTCTTGTATGATTTCTTTGATAATTTCCTTTCCCTCTATTTTCCCTTTCTGGATCCCCTATTAAGGATAGCTCTTCTGGAGTGGTTTTCAGTTATATTTACTATTTGCAGTTACATTTATTACATTTTTGCTCTTTGTTAGTTTGTATGTCTTATTTTGGGTAAGATTTTCTCAATTTTATTCAATGATTCCACTGATATTTTTAAAAACATAGTTTATTTTAAAATATCTTTAATAATCAAGATCTCCTTTTTTAACCTGTCTGAATATTCTTTTTATAGGGGCATAGTTTTGTTTCATTGACTTATAACTTTTATCTACCTTAAGTTCTCAATTATAGATAAGTTTTTTGTTTGGTTTAGCTGCCTGTATTTGGGGGTGGGTAAAGGCTTAGGAAGAGGGAGAGAGGGAATCTTAAGCAAGCTCCATGCCTAGCACAGAGCCTGGCATGGGGCTCAATCTCATGACCCTGAGATCATGACCTGAGCCGAAATCAAGAGTCAGATACTTGACCCGTTGAACCATCCATGCACTGCTACATTTTTTTTAATTTTGATATGTCTTTCACATTACGGAATTTCCTCAAATATCTGATGTTCCTTGGTTTTCTGTTCATATTTAAGAATGATGTACTGAAAACTAGAATCTTTTTGTGCTTGAGTGGGGCTTATGGACTGGTGGGGTTCTCAGTAGGGTGATTTGGCTGGTCACTTTTCTGAGACTCCCCATATATGAGAGTCTTTCCTAGTGAATCAGGCAGATTCTCAAAGAAGATTCTCAGGTCTTATGTAGGGGAGAAATAAATCTGATTACCCCTTGGAAGGCAAGTTCGGGTAGGAATACAGGTGGGATCTTCACATATGGTATGATTTAATATAACACTCCTGTTTCAGTGCAGTGTTCCCACACTCTCCTGAGCCTCATGTCTTCAACTGTAGAATGTCTTTAGTTCAACATGTCCAGAAGGCAACTCTTTATTCTTCTGCTAGAATAAAGGATAGGTAGATGCCCAATTAAATGGAAGGAGTAGAGATTCAGGGATCTGGGACTCTAACTATTCCCATAGAAACTTCTAATAAATCTTGCTATTTTCAGTCTTATTTCCACCACCATTTTCAGAAGTATCTCATCATCTTAAAGTCCTGATCTTTTCTCAGATTGGGTAAATCAGTCTTTTTTTTACTGCCAGAGGAAGTTTTCTCTTTTTCTGACCTGTGAAGTCAGCCTGAAGTTCTGCTTGTTCCCTACTTTGCATCTCCTTGTGATATGTCATTTCTATCTCAAACTTAACATTCTAATACCAAACTCTTCCTTTCTTTCCCCCCACCCCCAGACCTGCTCTTCTCACATCCTCATATCAGGAAATGACATAATCAATCACCCAGTTGCCATGATAGTCTTATTTTCATTCTTTTACCTTCCTATTCAATCTATCAGCACATCTATCGACTTTACATTCAAAGTATATTTCAATTCTGACTTTTCACTACCTTTAAAACTATTGACCTGGACCAAACCCGTATTATCTCTCACCTGGATTACTCTTGTTAATTCTGTTTTGTTTTTTTTCCCAGCTAGGAATATTATCTACACAGCAGAGTGATCGTTTAAAGTCTAAATCTGATCATACATTTCCATTGTTCAAAGTACACCACTGATTTCCCCTTTATCTTTAGAATAAAATCCAAGGGTCTTTCCTTAGCATTATATGTCCTGTCTATCAAATTCTATCTTCCACCATGACCTCTTGTTCTTACTGCTCTCAATCATACTAGCCTTCACTTCTGTTGAAGATACTGAGCATCCTCTTGTCTCAAGACCTTTTGCTTGCTGGTCCAGCTACCCGAAATTCTTGTCCTACAGATATTGTGATTCTGAAATAACAATTATTTCCATTTTCTATCTCCACAACATAGGTTTCTCAATTCCAAACAGTGTTTTATCTATTGCTGTGCCATAAATAGGCCTGACACTTAGTAGGTGCTTAATAAATATTTGTGGAATGAATTGTTGAAACTCCAATTTGGTGGAGCTTTGAATGGAAGTGTCAATAAATGCATACATTCAAATAGTCATCTTTAACTGGGATGTGGACATCTTTTAATACAGGGGATAATTAAATTACTAAGGAGCTATAATTTCAGCTTCTGTTTGAACACCTCAAGTCCTAAAAATTCAGCATCTTAGAGGCAGTGAATTCTACCTTTAGGGAGAGCTCATAATTTTTAAAAATTATTATCAGCTTAAAACTCAACAACAAAAAACAAATAACCTGATTAAAAAATGGGTGAAAGACTTGAACAGGCATTTCTTTAAAGAAGGTCTATAAATGGCCAATAAGTACATGCAAAGATGCTCCACATCATTAAATTCAGGAAAATACAAATCAAAATCACAATGAGATACCACCTCACACTCACTAGGATGACTACTATTAAGAAAAACAGAATAGCAAGTGTTGATGAGAAGTTAGAGAAATTAGAACCCTTGTACTCTATTGATAGGAATGTAAATTGGTACAGCTATTTTGGAAATAGTATAATGGTTTCTTAAAATTTAAACATAAAATTATCATATGATCCAGCATTCCACTTCTGGGTATATACCCAAAGGGTGGAAAGCAGGGGCTCAAACAGATAATAGTACACCCGTATTCATAGCACCATGATTCACAAGAGCCTAAAGGTGGAAGCAACCCTCATGTCAATCAATAGATGAAGGGACAAACAAAATGTTGTACATACAATAGAATATCATTCGGTCCTAAAAAGGAAGGAAATTATGATCCATGCTACAACATAGATGAAACTTAGCGATTTTATGTTAAGTGAAGTAAGTCAGTCACAAAAGGACAAATATTGTGTGATTACAATTATATGCTGTCTCTAGAGTAGTCAAATTCATAGAGACAGAAAGTAGAATGGTGCCGCCAGAGGCTGGGGGAAAGATGGAACAGGGAGTTGTTATTTACTAGGAATAACATTTCAGTTTTACAAGATGGAAAGAGTTCTGGAGGTGGATGTTGGTGATAGTTGCACAACGATGTTAATGAACTCAATGCCACTGAACTGTGCACTTAAAGGGATTAACATGATGAAGTTAGTTGTATGTATTTTATCATAGTTTAAAAAAAATCATGTCCAGCTAAAATAGACCAACCAGAAAATTTTATCTAAAGGAAATTTTAAGCCACAGGTGGAAACTCTGATGATAATATTGTGAACATTTAAAGACACCAATGATGGATCAGAAAATTCCAAATCTTCTCTTTTTCAGACTCATCTTCCCTTTTTCAGACTCATCTTCCCATTCAAGTGCCTATAACATTTTCTCTATGACCTAACTCTTCATTGGCCTTCTCTGTCTGTCATCCCATTTGGGAAGAGCAGAGAATCCCAAACGTAGCAATATTCAATAGCAGCAAGTAATGTTCCCACTGTTTCTTTCATGAAAATATTAAGTACCTTGAGATGTCATATTTTTGGAAATGATGAATTTCATGGGTCAAGTGAGCTAACCAGTTTTTGTCTTTGCAGGATTTTTCCAAGCATTTAATAGGCTAATGTACAATGTCAGCTTCCCAGAACAGGAAGAATATTCAGGGCTCCTCTAGCATTTTTGGTCACAGCCTTCTATCTCAGCAGTTTCCCATAGAACATCATTTGGGGAAGTTATCACTAGTGCAATCGTTAACTCTGTTGTGTTTGCCGAGCCCCATAAGTTCATGAGTTTTTGTGTGTGCTGCAAGCACAAGAATGACTTCTGGATTTAGTCTATGGAGTGTTTCCGTTCTTGAAGAGAATTTCCCTGAATTGTCCTTTGAGAAAGTCAACTTGATTTCTTCTGATATGGTACAGAAACATATGCTTTGCATACATGAAAGATACTGCTACCCCAAATAGATTCTTACCAAGCTGTAAGACAGATCATCTCACTTGAGTGCCACAAATCATGCTTTGAATTTTCCCAAGGCTCTAGAAGCATACAACTTCTATATACAGGTCTGTAAGTTTTTATTCAAAATCCAAAATTGCCAGATGTGTCTTGCAACTGGGGATTTTGTAAATTTTAGAAATATAATGGCTATACCATTATAGTATATCCTTGCAAGGTCTGGATCCCCACCCTATAAACAAATGCAAAAATATTGGCTCACTAGGAT
Organism: Ailurus styani; assembly: GCA_002007465.1. Taxonomy (NCBI): domain Eukaryota; kingdom Metazoa; phylum Chordata; class Mammalia; order Carnivora; family Ailuridae; genus Ailurus; species Ailurus styani. The sequence goes on from LNAC01000628.1 coordinate 781,614, forward strand.
AAATAAAGACTATAGATAAATATATCAGTCTAAATTAGCTTTTTTTTTTTTTAAAGATTTTATTTATTTATTTGAGAGAGAGAGGGAACACAAGTAGGGGAGGGGCAGAGGAGAAACAGACTGCCTGCTGAGCTCAGAGCCTGATGTGGGGCTCAATCCAGGACCCTGAAATCATGACCTGAGCTGAAATCAAGAGTTGGACACTTAGCCAACTGAGCCGCCCAGGAACCCCTATGTCAGCTTTTGTTGCCACATGAGTTTCAGTGACTCAGTAAGAATATTTTTAGTTTCAGAGTATTTTGAATTTTGGACTTTGGAATGGTGAACAAGGGATCATAAGCATGGTAGTGAGAACAAGCCCAGGGGTAATGCTAACAGACATTTGCTCTTTTGCTAACAATAGTCTCCCCTCTTTTTCAATATTCTAATCTTTGGAGGAACCACGGAGAAGTTGCAGTAGAGAGAATCCTTAAGGAATAAGGGCAGGGATAATTGCTCTTAAGCCTACATTCCCTGGTCCCTCTTGCTTGACTCTCTCTAATATAGTCTTCAATAGATTAATACATTTTTGCTAACTTGCCAACTTCAACTGAGGAAAGTAGAAACCTCCACGTTATTTGAAACAAAACAAAACAAAAAAACCCGTGAGGGCCAAATGGTTATGCAATCTAAGGTCACCCAGCCAATCCAAGATGGTGGACTTTCAGAAGTGGGTATTGTTTAATTTATGTAATGGGATAAAACAAGGGCCAGAAGTTAGAAGGTGTGACTGTTGCTTACTATCTATATGACCTTAGGCAAAGCCCATAACCTGGATGTTTGGTTTCCTTATTTAAACAATGAAGACTGAACAATTATTTAGTATTCTCAGTCAAAACAACATTATCCGCTAATAGGTTAACTGCAGGTGAAATAGCTCTTTGGTAGACAAACAAACAAACAAACAAACAACTAACAATGGAATCTTTCTGCTTCTGGAGGATATCTTTCCAGAAAAGAATGCTACCCTAAAAGACATGCATGGAAATTCACTTCCTCTATCCTTCAGAACATTTTATCCTACGCATAGCATATTGTACTATATATTAAATGTCTCCAATAAGGATTTAATTTAGATTTAATAAGTCAGAATTGCAAACATTAATGAAATGCCAATAGAATGATTAAGAACACATGCTTTGAAGTTCCTCACATATGCACCAAAAAAAAGAAAAAAAGGAAAAAAGAAAAAAAGAAAATGGAGAGAGAGAGAAGAATTTATAAGAAAAATGTCCAGACATGGAACTTTACTCTGTAGTGTTTTTTTTTTTCTCCTTTCAGACTTGAAATATCTCTCAAATACTCAGTACTGAAAAAACAGAAAAACAGCAGGAGGATAAAAAAGCAAGGCTGAATTTCAGTCACACAGATCTCAGCAAGAAGCAAAAATAAACTCTTTAAATGATGTTCCTTTTCCACAGCACCCAGAGGCAGGTTTGGTAAAAAGTAACTTGAAAACAGACAAATTTGTCCTCCACCGCTGTCTTCCCTGGCCTCGGACCCCACTTTTTTGGCTCTGTTCTGATTCTATTGATCCTAAAACTTCTTCCACATTAGTCGAAGATTCCTGGGATTTTACTCTTTTATTTTTTTTCCTCTCGATTCTGGGGAGCTAGCTAAGACCACGGGGACAGAAACTATCTGCTAGTTTTGCATTATCCCAATTTCAGGAAAATAGCATGTGCACATCCCATTTTGCTGGCCCTAACTCCCCCTTTCTTGATGAAGTCTAGAGAAATGAAGTGATCTGCTGGGTGTCACAGCTAGTTTGTGAGTGATGTGACCAATCACACAATACCGTTACTTTTCTCCCCAGTACCACAGGTTTCCCGCTGCTGTCCCAAGTTAAAATAGAATAGTTTCCCTCACCACCCCCTGTTGCCGTAAATACCTCTGTGGTATGGCATTGAGTTAGGCAGCTTTGACCATATCCTGAGCTCCATGAAGCTGGGGGCTTTACAAGTTCAGCACCTGAGAAAAATTAAGGGGAGAATTGGAAATCACATCCAGCTGGGCGTTAGCATGTGTTAAACAGGGTTTTGATGTTAAGGGGTTTTAAGTGCATGACTGGTACACCTCAGGGCAAGGCCCAAGCTTCCCGGAGAATCTGTTCTTGCTTTTCTTTCTTTTCGCGTCTAATCGGTCCCATTCGGTTTTCAATTCTCTTTCTCACTTTGCAAAGTGCCAGACAAATTACCGGTATCCTCTGTGAGCCTCTGGTTTCTTTTTGGTTTCTGGACTCATACCCTCTTGAGAATATTTCTGGGTAGATCTTACTCAAGACACATTTCATAAAATGAGGAACATAATTAGAGCAAAGACCTATTCATAATTTTTATAGCCCTGATCTTCCATTTTTCAATCCTTTCCCATAATGTGCATATTTTCTTCATGTTTTCTTCTTGTATTTCCCCCAAAAGTCCTTCTCGTTCTTCAGCTTCAAGAACATGGCTTCTGAACTGTGGATTGTCTCAAAGTGTTAAGATTATTAAAACGAAGTTTCTGACATTTAACTATTTTTGAACTGTAAAGATGGCAACTTCATTTGGTTCAGGCTAATAAATTGTCATTTGGAATATACTCATTTTAGCCAGGTTTTTTAAAGATTTTATTTATTTATTTGAGAGACATAGTGAGAGAGAGCACAAGCAGGAGGGAATGGCAGGCAGAGGGAGAAGACGACTCCTTACTGAATAGGGACCCCAGTTTGGGACTCGATCCCAGAACCCTGAGTTCATGACTAGAGCCAAAGGCAGATTCTTAACCGACTGAGTCACCCAGGTGCCCCTTCTTTTTCTTAAAGAAAACATGTAATAAAACCATGAACTTCATTGAACATTATAATGTGGGAATTTTAAAAACATTTTTTTTTAATAGAGAGAGAGCAGGAGTGGGGTGGGGGGAGTTAGGGAGGGACAGAAGTGGGCAGAGAGAGAGAGAACCTTAAGCAGCCTCCAGGCCCAGCGTGAAGCCTGATGCAGGGCTTGATCTTATCACCCTGAGATTATGACCTGAGCTGAAATCAAGAGTTGGATGCTTAACTGACTGAGCCACCCAGGCACCCCTGGAAATTAAAATATTTTTAAGAAAAAAAATTCTGCTTGGATGATTTTGTTTACTTACAGTACAAGTAATCTTATGTCTCCATATGCTGGCAACCATCTCTGGGCTTTACCTGTTGCCCAGGATTCTGTCCAATTTAGCATTTGCTCCAGATTTTTCACTGGCTACTGAAGTATTAATATTAATTGTTGCATGAAAATAATAATAGCACTTGTTTGGGTAGGTCTTGGTGGCCTTCTACATTGTAGTGAGCACTTCCCCTCTGATCTCTTCTAGAACCGTGTGAGCCACAGAGTGAAGAGAGCTCTCAGCGGACCACATGGTTAAATCACTCTTTGAAGACATAACTAATAGATGCCTCCTTTTCAACGGAGGAATGTCTGGTGCTCAGTGATGAAATGGGTTCAGATATAAGCTGTGTGGGGTGGTTGATTTTTTCGGGTCTTGAGTGGTACTGGCAGGAGGCATTTCAAGTTGCTGCCCTAGTGGCCACAAGACTTGCCCACCAATCATGACCTAGCCTTGCCATCACACCTGCTACCACCTGAGCGAGGCATAAAGCTTCCAGGCCACTGGTTGGCCGGATCCATGCCACACATGGGGAATTTTGTGAGGTCTACATGAAACGTGTGTGTGAACTGGAAACTGGGCCGTCCCACGTGGATCACGTAGTGAGTGGTGTGAAGGTGATTTTGTCATCATATCTGTGATAAAATTCGATAGCCAGTATCTCAATGTTTGGGGATAATTTTTTTTTCTTTTGCAATAAGCCTTTTTGACAGAAATAAGTTCAAAAGGAAGAAAAGAGCTTGTTGAATGCAGATTCAAGGCTTGTTGAATGCACATTCAAGGCCTGTTGGATGCACATTCAAGGACTAAATCTTCATTCTCATGGGAGTTGATGATGAATGGGTAACTTGCCTACAAGTTCTGTCCACAGTCCCCATCCCCCCCAGAGGCTGCAGTGTGGTCACTGACCACATGGCAACATGAAAACAGAAATCTGCTGAAGAAGCATCAACCTCCACTGGAGAATTACTAGTTTAGGAAGACCAGGCCTGAATGCAATAATTTAATATTTGCCGCTCTAGAAGGTGTGTTTACATATAATAATGGGGAGTTCGACTTTTTCTGCACCTTTAAAAAAATGAATATCTTTCCAGATTAATTTCTCTGATTTTCTTTTTTGCCAAGTTTTCTTGTGTACATAAATACAAACACTGAAGAAATAACTATTAACAGTGTCGGCTCCAGGTACAGAAGAAAATAATAGCAGTTCAATGATGACAGTTTTCTCTTAGTGTGATCAACAGGGTTTCTCAGCTGAGCCACAGAACACAGACAAGTGGCTTGAGAGACCACTTCCTCAATTTTGCCCAAGATGGTACATGACTAGTACCATTCCAGATGTGCCTGCCATGATATACAGTGCATGCCTTGGGGCCAGAAGAGTTTAATTCTCTTAAAGAATCCTGGTGGAAAAAGACTGAGTCATATGTTTCAAATTGAAAGGCCATAAAGGTAGTATCCCAAAATTGTTTTTCACTCATCCAGTCACAGGATCAAGTAAAGCTTTTGGAAGTTCATTCTTCCACAGGTGAAATTTCTGGCATTATTTTGAATACTATTGGAATTTAATTAAAACTTTCAACATTGAGCCAGTTATATACTTTGTGATGATATACTTTATATAAATACAAAGTTTGGTGGGGCATACCCTCAAAATGATCACTGTTGTCACTAAGTGAAAAAATCTAGGGCACAGAAGTGTGTATGGATTTGGCGGTAAACCTATTACTCAAACTGTGTCCATCCACACAAGCCACAGTATTCCCTAGTCAAAACTAGAAGCTATAGCTGATAACATTTACAACTATTTTTGTAACTAGGGCTAAAATAATTAAACTTATTTTTTTGTTATGAAGCTGGTGTTGAATATAAAAAAATAAAAGATGGTAAACATTTTGTTACCTGTCAATGAGCAAATTTTACAAATGTTAAAACTTGTGAATCAACCTCTATATTCTATAAAGTTCTTGAAACCTTTTTTGGGGGGGGTTGTAAATGAGTTACCTGATTTTATTTTATTTATTTATTTTTAAAGATTTTATTTATTTATTAGAGAGAGAGCACGAGTGGGGTGAGGCGCAGAGGGAGAATCCAACTCCGGGATCATGACCTGAGAGGAGGGCAGACACTTAACTGACTGAGCCACCCAGGGGCCCCATGAACTACCTGATTTTAACTGCATTTTGATCCAAATCACTCGAACATCGTTTATTAAGGTTTTTGGGATGTTACACTTGTTGGGTGCGCTGCAGCTGCTACTCCCGGTGGCTGGCGCCCAGAAACTCGTGGGCCAAGGTGGCCACAGCCAGGGCCGGGGCCCCGGGGGCCAACTTTTTGCCCTTTGGAGGAGAGGCTGGAGGCGGGTGGGGGCCGTTGGGGGGTGTGGCAAGTCAGCCACTGTAAAAAAAAAAAAGTTTTCAATAATTGGCACACTGCAAAGCTTTAGTTTTTGAAGATTTTAGAAAATTGCAATTACTAAAAATAAAATGTTTGAGTGGGACAACACTGAAAATTAATACAAAAGCAGAAAAACTGATCTGGAATGCCAATGTGGGGAACACGTTGTCTAATGAGACTGTGAGAACTCAGCATATATAAACCTTCATCCTGAAATTCAATAAAACCTTGAAATACTTCAGCTTTGGAAAATAGTCTTTTAATGAAAACTTTATTTTTAATTCGATGCATCTATATTTTCTTCCAGAATGGAAATAAAGTTGAGAAGACTTATGATTTTGCAACATTTGCAGTTTTTGAAAACTTTATTTTATTTATTAAGGTTTTAAAAAATTGGAATATAATTGACACACAATGTTGCTTCAGTTTCAGGTGTGCAACATAGGGATTTGACTTCTCTATGCATTATGCTTTGCTCACCACAAGTGTAGCTACCATCTCTCACCATACAACATTATTACAATGTCATTGCCTCTATTCCCTGTGAATGCCTTTTATTCCCTTGAGCTACTCATTCCATGCCTGGGGGTCTGTACCTCCCACTCCCCTTCACCCATTTTGCCCATCCCCCAGCCACTTCTCTTCTGGGCCACCATTTTTAAACATGCCAAATAGAAACCTCTTATTTGAAGAGTTTGATCCTCTACAAAGTGAAAATAATTTAGGCAGAAACCCAAAAATAGAAACTGTGAAGACATTTGAGCCGAAATATTTGTATACTTCCTTACAAGGAATTAGAATTAAGAATCTTCCCTGTTTAGTGGAATTTGGTCTCACTTCACTTGATCACCTGGAGATTTTTCTCAATAAAAAATAACACAGTCTAAAAGATGAGTCAATTGGCAATGCCAGTAATTTCAAATTCATTAAACAAAAATTCGACTTTTAAGAGGATTGCAAGAAACTTTAGGGCAAAATTAAAAATAATAAGATTGTCTTGATAAAAGTAAATTATTCAGAAAAACATTTGCGATAGTTTTAGAGTCCACTACAGCTAAGAAACTGATTAAAGTATGCAAAGATCTGCCAAGAATAATCTCTTACCTTTCTTAATGTTCGGAAAATTAATATAAAGAAGTTTAAAAATTTTGGCCCTATGTACACAAATATGTGATTCTTTTTTTGTCCTTCAGAGTTTTGAAAAGTCTTTTTGAATAGACCTATCTATGAATGTGCAGCACATACACTGAGATTGGAATGATACAGAGAAGATGAGCATGGTCCCTGCACCAGGATGACACAGAAATTCATGAAGTGTTCAATATTTTTTAAAATAGGTGATGGGGATGAAGGAGGGCACTTGTGATGAGCACAGGGTATTGTATGGAAGGGTTGAACCACTGTATTGTACACCTGAAGCTAATTTGATTCTGTATGTTAACTAACTGGAATTAAACCAAAAACTTAAAAAAAAACAAAGAACCTTTTTCTTTAGAACAACAGAAAGACAAGCCAGCTTTTTAAATCAAGAAATCACCCATGGGATATTTTCTTTCTTCCTTTCTATTCTGGTATGTCCTCTCCTTCCTTCAGGGCCAGTTCAAGCCTGACCTCACCAGGAACTATGTCTCTGAGCCTTTTATACCTCATGGATTTCTCATCATCTGAATCATCTCTGAATCTGTATTACTTTGCATTGAATTACCTTTTCATTCACTGTAGCTTTTAGGTGGTTTATGCAATGTCTCATACCTTTCATGTCCCTGTAGGAGGGTAGGGGCTCAAAAAAATGTGTGTTGTTGATGACATATGGCCACATCATATTCAAGGAAGAAATGCTAGATGTCTGGATTCTAGGTAGAGGGTGTGGGGGATACAAATGGAATGTATGGCTGTGGCAAAGCAACTGTTGTTATAATCTTTCTAGCAGCAGAAAGAACTCCTGCGATAGTTCTGGTCCTGCAGATGGCAAGAAGGGTCAGTTTGGGGGTCAGGGAGGTTGGTGGTAGCTTTCACTTTAGTTGATCAGAAAGGATGAGAGATGAGACTAGGAGGGGAATGTATAGGATTATAAGATTGAAGAAATAGGTTTATCCTACAATAGTTATATTGGCAAATATATATTAGCAGTATAGTAGCCAAAAGAAAGTGTCAACATTAAGGATATTAAAGAAAAGGAAGAAAACTTCTATCACAGTAGGAAAATAAGGAAAACAAAATGAATATGGCTGTTGGAAAAGTTTATTTATTTTGACAATATTTCATCTTAGCAGAGCCTAAAATGTGGTATGTTAACATTCATTAACAACAACTGATTGAAAAGCAAAGTTGCCAATAGAGCTGTAATGCAGAAAGAATGAATGACTGTAAGGAACGCTCTGCAAAAATGGATTTTTAAAGTTTCCTGTGGGCACATCACCTCCGGCATTGGCTTTCGGCAAAAACAACAGCAAAAAACCCTAGTGATTTTAAAATGAGGTTATTGGTACAAATGTGTGCTGCAAATCAAGGCACAGTTAGCATTCAAATATTTATTATTAGGTTAAGAACATTTTTTAAAAAAGATTTTATTTATTTATTTGACAGAGACACAGCAAGAGAGGGAACACAAGCAGGGGCAGTGGAAGAGGGAGAAGCAGGCTTCCCACAGAGCAGTGAGCCTGATGCAGGCAGGGCTCAATCCCAGGACCCTGGGATCATGACCTGAGCTGAAGGCAGACGCTTAACCAACTGAGCCACCCAGGCGCCCTGGTTAAGAGCATTTTGAATCAACCATATTTTATGTACATATAAGATAATATCTTAGAATATAATCTCCCATTTCCTGCCTGAGGGGCACGATCCTTGGAGACACTGGTTTTTGTGACATCTTCATATCCTGACCACGTATAGAGGCATGGGAAAAAATAAACAAAAATATAAATAGATAAATTAGGCAGAGTTTTAACTTCAACTAGGTAGAAAAAATGACACAGTTTTCTTCCAAACTACATTCTCAGATTATGAAGATAAGTGAGAAAGGAGAGAATGTTAACTTTGGCAAATAAATATGTTTAGAGACTCCCAACTTTCTTGGATTCTCTTACTTTTAAAATAATGATTAAGATGAATTTAGGAAACCTCAATATGGTGTAGAGAAGGCTTTCAGAATGGGACTTAGACTTGAGTTGTTTGTTTTTATTTCAGACAAGATAGCAGTGACCTTGGACAAAGTAATCAAACCATTGATAATCCACATAAGATATTCACCTCTCAAAAAAGAAGCTGTACAAGATGACAGCTGAGATACTTTCTGACGTATGATTTTAAAACTTGTGTAGTGATACTATGACCCATTTATCCAAATGGAAAGATGCAAGGGTTAGAACTGATGAGAGCAAAGGAACTGTCCAGGGTGCTTAGAAACACTGAGGCCACTCATTCTCTGGAGTGGTGACCAGAATCCACAATATGACTCCATCTGTTATTCATCCAGCATTTCTACTATGTTAAATACATAGCAAACTATTCTGTCAGTATGAACTGGATATAATTCAATATGAGATCAGTTTCCCTTTGCTCAAGAGGAGGAATTACATATTGGGAATCACCTCAGTTCTGTCTCCAGCTAGTTGTTGATCTTTAGACTAGTCATTTCACTCAATTATTATTTAGAGGAGGTTATCATAATAGTTTCCATGGCATACCTATGCTATTGACTTTCCAGAAGGTATATTGGGAGTTATGAGGATGCATACACTGTTAAAGAGGTAGGAGGGCGGGAGATTTTGAAAAACATACATTTAATCATGGTACAACAATAAAGATAAAGGAAAGAGGAAGAGGAAGGGATGTAGGACAGATCAAGGGAGGTAATTATAATGAAGCAATCCTCATTTGCCTGACCAGGATACATGGGAAGGGATTGCCGGGGTATATGCATGGGTTATTGCAGCTTTTTACAGCATGACTTGGTACTCTGGCACTAGATGCTGCAGCTTCGTGCCGATAACCTACTCTGTGGAAGTATGGGGAGTGGAGGGTGCAGTGGGAATGTGATGTTGGTGAGTCTTAGATACAGGCCTATTGAGTGAAAAGTGGGGGAGGTGGGAATTCCTTGAAGCTAAAAGACTTGCACCATATCACTATCTAGAAATTCTACTCTTGTTTCTATTGCTACTGTCTGGATCTTTCTTCATCTCATGCCACCCTGACCTTCATTTCCTTTCTTGTTCTATGCTGAACTTAAAGCCAGAGTTTCAATCTCTTGGACTCTGGGGCTCTGTATTGTTGTGAGACCAAATGCCATCTTTTCCAGTCAACCCTCCCACTGACCCAGGTCTGAGATGTCTTTTCACTTTCAAGTGCACAAGATGGCACCAGAAATTCAGTCTGATAATTACCACTTATCAAAAAGGCTTTCACTCTATGTCATCCCTGTAACCAGCACACCATTTCTATGGAGTTTATACATAGGATTTCATGGGGGTACTGGGCTTAAAGGGGTATATAAGATATTCACATTATATTAAATTCAAAGATGCTCCTTCTTTTCAATGACCAAGGCTTTATCTCATGGTCTGTGTTCTCTGCCCAGCCCTTCCTTCCCTGAGACAGGCATTCTCCCAAGATGCTCATCACATTCTCATGCACATGAACTTTGGGTAGGCACAATCATACCTGATATATCAGTTTTCCAGATATATGCTCAGACATACTTGAATCCCAGTAATTGATAAAATTTCAGTTTCAGTTCAAGTTGTCTCCTTAAAAGTATGAAGCATTCCCTTCCAGGATAGAAGAAAAGGTATGTAGGCAGCAGCCTCTCAAGTTGTTAAATTTGTTGGCATCAATATCCAGAAAAAGGGCTATAAACTGGTAGGTTCAGTGTGGCCTGTAGCGATTTTTCGGCACGTGTGATGCTCAAAACGACACGGCGGCATCGTTGGGGTCACACTGCTGTAGCACAGAAGATCCTTAAGACAGAGTTTGGCAAGAATTAGATAGTGTTAGTGTCCCTGCTTAACACAGAAGGCATTTAGTCTCAGCAGAGGATTTGGACAATGCACGAAATAAACAAGAGAGAAGCCCCACCACATGACCTTATCAAATGGAAAGAATTAATAGGAATTAACCCTAAAGAAACATGTTGGCCAGGACACTTTTTGGGTACACTGGGTATCAGGGTTTAGGAGGAACTGGGGAGAGGGTAATGCAAGAACTATGGAAATGACGGAAAGATCCGTGATTCCAGTCGCTTAGGCTGAGAACAAGTTAGAGCATTTTGGAAGATGTTTTGCTTTTCTTTCTTTAGCCTATGTCAAGTTTGTGGGTTTTTTTCAAACACAGTTATAGGAGGCTGTGTGGTAGGTGGTCAAAAATGTGCATTTGGATTTTGCTTGAGAAGGCAGCCTCACGATTATTTAACACCCTGCATATGATTTTGATTTTCCTCCTATTTTTATGTCTCCTGGGTATTTTCCCCTTATTTAAATGATTTCTTACATATTTATCTAGTGTTTCTAGGGATTTCATAGCTGGGAGGTTTTCCGATTCTCAGTGTGCCATATTGTTAGAAGCAGCCCTGTCAGTATTGGACATTTAATAAATACTATTAGGTAAATGAATAAGCTGAAACACTGGGTAATGAATACCTCTGATAGTAAAGCTTTCCATAAAATGGGCCAATAGGAATGTCAAAATAAGAGGCAGGGAAACTAGTGGGGGGATGGGTGACTGAAAGTAACAGGGGAGTGGTAGGGTCGGGGGAGGAGGTACCTTCATGGATGGTTCATAGGAGATGATCAGGAAAGGAGGTCTGAGAAGGGGAATGTGTTTGGATATTGTTAGGTCACTTTTTTTTTTTTTTTTAGTAGGCTCCACACCCAATGTGGAGCCCAACACAGGGCTTGAACTTATGACCCTGAGATGAAGACATGAGCTGAGGTCAAGAGTCAGAGGCTTAATCAACCGAGCCACCCAGGTGCCCCATGTGAGGTCACTTGTTAGAAACTAGTTTCTATAGGTGATGAGAGTTACAAGGGTTTGGGGAATGCGTGGGAGGAGAATAAGAAATGTGACCCTGAAAGCAAGGTGAGAGGAAAATATGGTAGTTTGGGTGGGAAGCAAATTTGAAGAGGTTTTTTTGTTTTGTTTTGTTTTTCTTAAAGTTAAGGGAGGTTATCAGTTTGAAGCTTCATTCACATCTCCGCTAAGTTTCATCTAGAGTTTCAGGATAAATCGAACATTGCTTATTAACTGTCTCCTCTGATTCATATAGGACTTTAAACCATTATTAAAAATTGGGGGCATTACTTGTTTAAAAAATGACACATTAGTTCATAGGTAAGAAAATAAGGTTTAGTGGTCTAAGACCAGCAAAGCCTTATACCATTTAAAAATACTATTATTGCTTTCTATTCTCCTTTGCATAACGTATAGGTGATTATAATAACGCCAGACCCTAGTAAATGGAGCAATTTGAGCAATTACATAAATTTGAGCAATTATAATTTAATGTGAAAATGCATCAAATATTGAAAATGGCAAAGCACTATAACCAAGTATCTAGGAACAAGAGGGTGTGCAGAAGAACTTACAATGATTTCCCTAGAATTGCTCAAAGACCATTGGCTATGTACTCAAGGAGATGTCACAACTTGATTTTGTCCAGGAATGTTTAGTTCTGCTCCCTGAACTCATTAAGCCCAGCTGTGTTGCTCAAAGAGCCAGCTGAAGGAAGTGGCAGAAGTGGTGACAGAGAAGCAGAAATATAAGAGCAGAAAAGGTGAGAAAGCCAGTGTCAAACAGGAGGGGTGATCACAGCTTCACACGGTCTATAGCGTTTGTTTCCTTTTGCATTCTCAGATGAGGGGGACTTATTAAATAAGACCCTTTGTAATCTCACCGCCAACTTCTTCACTAAAAATAGGATTGCGCTGTTTTGAACTTGTCATAAATCTCATAAAAATCAGCATCAGATGTCTGTCTTTTCCTTTGACAGGGTGAGGTTTTGGACTCCCTGGCATTGTCCATTCCCATTAATCTCTTTGACTGTGGGGCCAGGTGCCCGTTGACACCCACTTGTCATCGTCAGCCTGGCAGAGCCCAATGGGGCCCGGTGACAAACCAGGCGAATGCCACGGCTTTCCCCAGCATTCCACATGGCTGCCAAATGTTGTGAGGCATAAAGCTGCTTGTAGTAGTCGGCTGTTGGCTGGGATGAGATTAATTAGGGAACAGGATAAACATGTACGTTGCTTTCCGATAAGTGGAGGGCAGCCAATAGAGGCCAGGCTTTCAACCTCACAGAAATCACTTACCCCGAGGGCCCATGTAAACACACACAGTCACACATACTTATGAAAACTTTTCTCCAACCCCAAATAGAACCAGAGGAAAATGCAGGAGGCAGAAGTTCTCCAACTCTATTGTACCCATCTAAATAAATGGATTCTTTTTATAACCAGTACTTAAAAGTTGGATAATGGTAAGTCAAATTGGCAAATGCCTTTCTGGAAAATATTTAAATAATTTTGCATACAGAAAAGAGGAGGCAGAGAATGTAGAGCTTTTTTCAAGATTCTCCAAAGTGATACTGTTTTACCGGGTCATGGATATTTTTGTAAGGCTGATGAAAACTAGAGACAGTTTCTCCAGAAAAATGCAAGCATATTGCATACAACACACACACACACACACACACACACACACACACACACACACACACACATACAACTTTGGGTGCTCTTTCTCGGTAGACCCATATATAGGTTCAGGACAAGAAATCCTGGCATAATATATCATAGAAAATATCATGTGGGTTAGTAAAATGTGAAAACTTAATGAGAGTGCCCTATGTATGTGGAATTTTATTAGGTACCTGATGGACATTATTTCTAATTTTCATACCCATCTTGCAAAGTGGGTATCACTGCCTTTCTCTAATGGGTGAAAAAAAAATGATGGCAAGAAAGATAAACTAACTTCACAGGCAAACAGTATTTAGTGGTTAGGAGGTTAGACTCTGGTTTCAGATTACTTGGGTTCAAATCCTGTTTTTTCCCACTTAGCAGTTAGAAAATTCTGGGCAAGTTTCTTATCCCTTTGTGTCTGTTTCCTCAGCCATTGGTGGGGATAATGATAGAATGTACTTTAATAAACTCTTATGAAGATTAAATAATATGAGACAAGCCAAGTGCTTAGAACATTGACTGGTACATGGTGAGCACTAAGTAAATATTTGTTGTAATGACTGTTATGGTTAAAGATCACAAAGCCAGTAAGTAGAGGAACCAAGAATCCAACCAATTTTTGTTGGACAAGAGCCACTACCTTTTCTGCCATACCATGGAGGTTTCCAAACCTTGCATTACATTTGTCATTTGGCAAATCATGTAATGTTTCCAAATTTTAATTTCTGTATCCAGAAGATATAGACAATGATAGTAATAATAAAATATTTACCCAATTTGTTAGGAGGATCCTATTAAAAAAAACAATAAATACAGTTGAGTAAACTGTCAGGTGATCTGCCAATATCCATCACTGTTTTATCAGTGATGAATGAATCGATCAGACTAAAAACTAGGGCCTTCTGTTTTCACTTCTACATTTATCATCATGGAATTAAATTTTTATCATGTGTACTCACATCCAAATCTATCTTGGATGACACAAGTTATCAGAGGATGGGCACAGTGCTGAAAAAAGAATTTCACAACCTCAACTTGATAGAAGGCAGTGTTAAACCACCCCACTAGATTTTCTTTTTTTTTTGAAGATTTTATTTATTCATTTGACACAGAGAGAGAGATTACAAGTAGGCAGAGAGGCAGGCAGAGAGAGAGGAGGAAGCAGGCTCCCTGTTGAGCAGAGAGCCCTATGTGGGCCTCGATCCCAGGACCCTGGGATCATGACCTGAGCCGAAGGCAGCGGCTTTAACCCACTGAGCCACCCAGGCGCCCACCCCACTAGATTTTCAATAACAACTTGTCGAAGGTAGGAAGAAAAAAAAAGGTTTTATTAAAACAAATGTTTGGGAATCACATTTATGTTTATCTAAAAACTGAGAGAACGTAGTAGTAGCCAACAAGTTCATTATGTTGGCACAGAAATGTATTTTTTAAACATCAAGTTCATTGTCCTCAGCTGGAATGCATGATTTCGGTTACTTTTCAAAAGGTCAGTTTATTTCTGGGAGTAATATTTCTGCAATGCTAAGAATCAGAAGCCAAAAGGGGAAAGAGGACACGGCCTGTGGAATAGATTATATCCCTTCCTGGGATCCCTTAGGGGAGTTTAGAAACGAGAGCTTAGCTGTCCTAAAGTGGAGACTTCCACTCTGGAATGGAATTATGATGTTGCAAGAGATCCATTTAATCAAATTTAGTTCCATTTTGTTCACAGAGTCTAATTCCCTAGACATCAATTCAGATCTCCTCTCTGTCAATTCATGTCCATCAGCTCCTTTAAAAAATAATTCACAGTTTACAACAATTGACCAGGCGTGTATTGAGTGCCTAATATGCCGTGGGTGTGTACACTATCCCAGGGCCCAAGGCGTGGTTTGTGTTTGCACGTCGTTCAGCCTAGTTGAGAAGACAGTTCAGCCAAAAACCCATGTCAGGCCCTGCAGTGGGGAAGGTGCTCAGTCAATGTCTCTTGAAAGAATGAGTTCATGCTAATAACAGTATAAAGTGATATAGGAAAACTGTTGGTAGGAAATTAGCTGTTTTGTGGTAGGTGGTGGTTAAGGAAGAATTTGCGGGGGAAGTGACATTTATACAACTTGGGGGGAAATTCAGGACCGTGCTGGATGAGAAGCAAGTGGGAGTTGTATGGGAAGAAGACAGAGGCGTGCAAGTATGGGGTGAGCGAAGTAGGCTCAAGCAGCTCTGCTTTATTGAGGTTTTCATGTGTGAGTGGGGAAGGGAAAGGCAGCTAGTGAGATACACAGGGGGCAAACTGTTACTACTTTAATAGTCTAAATAAGGGGACGTCTCAATTTATTCTATACTAAGCAGTCCCAGAGAGTTTCATATACTGACCTCTTTCTTTTCTTAGTTCTCTCAGAACTTTGCTCTCATAGAAAACTATAGACAGGGCGCCTGGGTGGCTCAGTGGGTTAAAGCCTCTGCTTTCGGCTCAGGTCATGATCTCAGGGTCCTGGGATGGAGGCCCACATCGGGCTTTCTGCTCAGCAGGGAGCCTACTTCCCCCTCTCTCTCTGCCTGCCTCTCTGCCTCCTTGTGATCTCTCTCCCTCTGTGAAATTAAAAAAAAAATCTTAAAAAAAAAGAAAAAAGAAAACTATAGACATTCTGTCCACATGAGCAGAGAGTTTTGGACCTAGTCCAAGAGTCAGACATTAAAGCCAAACTCCCAACCCGTCCCAAGGGGTGAGCTCACACCCCCTACTTCACCACCTACAGGTCCTTCACTGCTGAACTGCCTCTTTCCATGGATGCCTAAGGGCATCCCATTAATGCCTCCCAGAGGCCAAGTGGTTGAAGGTTGGTGGTGTTACAGAACAGGGGCTGGGGGCGCCTGGGTGGCTCAGTGGGTTAATGCCTCTGCCTTCAGCTCAGGTCATGATCTCAGGGTCCTGGGATCAAGGCCTGCATTGGGCTCTCTCTGCTCAGCAGGGAGCCTGCTTCCTCCTCTCTCTCTGCCTGCCTCTCTGCCTACTTGTAATCTCTCTCTGTCAAATAAATAAATAAAATCTTAAAAAAAAATAGAACAGGGGCTGGGAGAGGGGCAGGGTATGGGGTCCTGCCAAAACTCACCTGAATTATGGAGAGGTGGCTGCTTGGACTGACTTCCTGAAGGAATGCCAGGTGAGATCGTCCACAGCCAGGATTCCTGAATCTGGAATGGATGAAAGAAGGGATCTGAGACATAGAGTGAAGCTATCAGGACAACAGGAGGTTTGAAGAAGATGTCAGGAGAGGAAAGCAAGTCTGAGGGAGTTTCCAGAGCTGGTTTCAGATACTTGCGATGCTTTTGAAGAATTGCTTGTGACCTCTGAGGGGGATGTGTGGAGATCAATAAACGGGTTCATTGTATGCTGGGTGGTTAGAACCTCTTAGTGGGCATCCATGTCATGGCATCCTGTGCACACCTATCAAGTTCATAAATATTTTTTAATGCACATATTCCCAACTGCATTGTAAATTCCACAGGGGCAGGACTTGTGGTTCCTGTTCCTTTGACCCTGCAACCTTGGTACTTAGCTTAGTAGGTGCTCAGCAAATATTATTGAAGGAATAGTTGGATGTGTGCATGTGTATGTGCATGTGTGTGCATGCGTGTGTGTGCGTGCGTGTTGTTCTACTTTCTGGCCCTGTAGGGCATGTAATTAGGACTTTTGTTAAGATAGAAAGAATGGGCACAGTTTTGACTAAAACTAGGATCCATTGGAGCTCTTTCCCTGAAAGAAGGAATATGAATGCTCTCTTCTCTCTTCTTCTCTTCTCTCCTGAAGGTATCTGGGGTCTTTTGAAGTTGTACCTGAGGGAACAGGAATACTTTACCCACTCTCCTACCAAAAGACACGATCCTCCCCTGAGCTTCCTTTCTCTCACCGGCCCGGACTGGGGTTTTGGTGGAGCAGACCCTCGGGAAATGCCTGTTGAAATGACTTTTTAACGTGCCATACAAGAAAACAAAAGGCAAGACATTTCAGATTTTTCTGAAACGAAGGAAATAATTTGGATAAAGGTCAGAAGAAGGAAGAGGACTTCTTTACAAGTACAAACTTAGATTTGGAAGTTAGCCCTACACTCATTTTATATGTGGGCATTCTGAGACCTGGTGCATGAGCTACTTTGCTCCTCTGCACAAAGGCATTGAGAAGACCAAGAACTTGAACCCAAATCTCTGACCTCCTCTCACACCCAGCCTTTCTCCTTTTATTCAGGGGGAAGGAGGTAAGCACGCCTTGTCCAGGAGTGAAAAACAGAGGCTGAAGGTGGTGAAGGCAGCTGAATCAAGAGTTCAGAGTGTGCACCTTATTAGCCTTGATTTTTCTCTTAACTTTGAAGTTCTCTCCAAGGCTTTGGGAGCTTTCTTTTATTCATCCATACACAGCTCTCTACCTCCAGAAGGCCCTCCAGCTCCACACACATACACATCTATAATTTCTACGGACAGCTTTGATGGATATCTGTGAGTCCACATGTTCTTCCATTCATGCTTTTTCTTTCTCTTAAATATTTATAAAGGTTCACAAGCAGAAATAAAAGTCCCTCAGATTCAGAGCCAACTAAAAATAGCACTTCTATTCCTTGCCAGGCAATCTGGCATCAATCAAGGCCATCAGAAAGATGCTGGGGAGGGAAGAGGAGCTGATAACCTTTTTATCCAGTTTTTTAGTCATCCCTCTCTGTTATTAATAAGTTAGCAAGACGGACAGCTTGGGATGCAACCCAGATGTTTGGGGGAACTTGCTGCGGAAGATCATTTCTTCTTCATGGCTTCTCCGATAAAGTGTGTCCAGGGAAAGAAAGGGCTATGAACGAGCTAATTGCCAGGAACTCTAATTGCTGGGCAAAGGGAAGGATGGGTGGAATTTTCCAAATGGGGTGGGGAACTACATGAGCTCTCTAGATAACCGCCATTTCTGTTCATTGGGTTTAGGCTTACCTTTCGGCCATGTATCTGAGGCTGTCATTGACTAATGCATTCAGTAATGGCCACTTTATAGCTCAGGTGCCACTAATGGGGTTCTTTTTAAGTCTTATAGCTCACCAGATCTATAACCCTGGGCAGTTAGGCAGTCTTTCCTTCTGCTCTAGGATTGCCCCTCTGCCACCCCTAACAGACAGATCTGAAGTTTCTTTTGGCGAGTGTGTTCCCTTCCTCTTCCCCCTGGGTGTTGTTGCAAAAAGTAAGGGTCCTTCTCGGGAGACCTGCAAATATTGAAATTCTAGTCACGTTTCTCTGATTCTCCTCTTCCTACCTGTGGTCTGACTTTTATCTTCTTTTGAGTGGGAAAAATGTTTCTAGATCATAATGCGTTCTTTTCTGTTTCCCCCCCTGCTTCTCACAACTTTGGTTTGTGTATTTGAAAGCTTTGACTTTCGGTACTATTATCACTGATAAGGAGACA
Source organism: Ailurus styani (assembly GCA_002007465.1). NCBI lineage: Eukaryota > Metazoa > Chordata > Mammalia > Carnivora > Ailuridae > Ailurus > Ailurus styani. The sequence continues at coordinate 800,271 of LNAC01000628.1, forward strand.
TAAGGACAGATTTTTCAAATTTAATGTCTTGAATTTGAGTTTTGGATTTTACCTGAATCAATTTTGTCTCCGCAGGATAATAGATATAAAGTCATTCCTACTGGCAGAAGCGTAATAAAGACAATGGGACTAGGAACGGGTAATGGCTCTTAGAGAGCAATGGGAAACAACCTGTGGTAATAGCTCAGAATTGTCTCCTGATTGTCCTACAACCCACGGCATCTTTCTGGGATCTATTTATTCCTTTTAACCTGGATGTAGTCACTGGGAAGGGGAAAGGAGAAAATTCTTTGCAAATGGATTTTCAATGGGAAAACAAAAACAAAAAAAAAGAAGAACTTTGGAATGAATCTAGATTCAAACCTGGTAAATGACTTTATTAATAATCTACATCGGGGCGTGCGTGGGTGGCTCAGGCGGTTAAACGATTAAGCTCTGCTTGAAGGTTCAGGTCATGTTCTCAGGGTCCTGGGGTCGAGCTCCATGGGCTCCCTGCTCAGTGGGGAGTCTGCTTCTCCGTCTCCTTTGGCTCCTCCCCAACTCATACTCACTCTCTTTCACCCTCTCTCAAATAAATAAATAAATAAATAAATAATCCTTTAAAAAATAATCTACATTCTCCGTATCGTGTGTATTGGTTTTCCCTCAGAAACGTTTATTTCTTTGGCTTCAGCTGAATTGATTGAAGGGACGAAGAAGAGGTGTCTGCAGTTTTTTTCAGTATTCAATTGTCCGGAAATTTTTTGTTGTTGTTCAGAAGATGAATGCCTTTCATTGCCACAAATAACTTAAAAATAGAATGGACAAGAGGTTCCTAATTATACCCACCGCCCATTTTTTATTCCATGAACTTTTTGTGGTTGTACTTGAAAGCCAGAGAGCACAGGGTTTAGAGCTTTTTTCATGGGCCTTCTCTTTGTTTCCTAGCACTAAAACAGGATTGTACTCGAACTATAAGATTATTCTGATGTTTAAAGGAATAAATGGATATGAGAGTGCATCAAAAGGCCTAATGAACTATATTAGTGGGAGAAAAATACTGTGGTTATTCTTAACGAAGCTGATAATGAAAATGATGTGAGGTATACTTACGTATATTAGGACGTCCCACAATGTTACCTACTGTTACCTAACTGATTCCAGCTCGCACAACTCCTCAGTGTCTCAGTGTTATTTTGCAAATTAATATAAATTATTTTTGCTTCTGTGTAAATATAGGCTTCCGTTGTCTTTTCCTTGATGGAGGTGGGAAGAGCTGGTTATCAGTCTTCACACAGGCAACCCATATAAATTGAAGACTGGTATCCACATTTATCCCTGTCATTCCCTTAGATTCCAGAGCAATCAAATGATGACAATTTCTGCATGCATCTTTATGACCCATGATTGTGTTATCTTTTTTTATTTTGTTGAAAAATGACATACATCACCATGTAAGTTTAAGGTGTACAGCATGACAGTTTGATTTACATGTATTGTGAAGCGAGTACCATCAAAGGTTTAGTTAAGATGCATCATCTTATATGGATACAATGAAATGAAAAGAAACATAAGTTTCCTTGTGCTAAGAACTCTTAGAACCTACTCTCTTAACACTTTTCCTAGAGCGTGGTTAGCTAGGTCTAACTTGTGCTAAGAACTCTTAGGACTTACTCTCTTAACACTTCATCCTACAGTCTGGTTAGCTAGTTATCGCCATCAAGTTGTACATTGTATCCCTAGTACTTATTTTTCTCATAACTTTAATTTGTATCTTTTGACCACTTTCCTTCTATTCCCCCCTCCCCTGTCCATGTAGCCTTATGATTACAGGAGCAATTCATACTTCTTCCTGCTGTAGATATCCATCCACTTAAAGTGCAGTCACGCAACACATGAAGTGTGGCAGACAATAGGTATGTATCAAAGAAAAGATATACTTAAAATGAAATTCTTCAAGTTTCTTTCAAATCTAATTAGAAGAAACAGACATAAAAAAGCCACATCCATTAGAAGGTATCACCTAGTGTTCTTCGAAGTGGTATCCATGGCAGTTTATGGTGCCACTTCTCTGAGAAAGCCAGGACCTACTGGTCCAGGAACTGAAGAGTGGAAATGGAAAGGGTGTCATTCACTATTATTCTTAGTGAACCACTAGCCAAATTTTTGCTTCTTGTTCTTATGACTTTATGTCCTGCTAGTCTAGAAGCCTTAGCTCCAGGGGGAAGATGGCTTCTACCAGAAGACATAACAATGATTCCCGTGAACTGGAAGTTAAGACTGCCACCTGGCCATTTTGGGCTCCTCATGCCTCTGAATCAACAGGCAAAAAAGGGAGGGACAGTGTTGGCTGGAGTGACCGATCCTGACTACCAAGGGAAAATTGGACTGCAGCAGGGATAAGAAAGAGTATGTCTGGAATGCAAGAGATTTCTGAGGGCTTCACCATGCTTTGTGATTAAGGCCAGTGGAAAACTACAACAACCCAATCCAGGCAGGACGACTAATGGCCCAGACCCTTCAGGAATGAAGGTTTGGGTCAGCCTACCAGTTAAGAACCACAACCAACTGAGGTGCTTGCTAAAGGCAAAGGGAACACAGAAGGAGTAGTGGAAGATAGTTATAAATACCAGCTATAAACAGGAGACCAGTTACAGAAATGAGGGCTGTAATTGTCATGAGTATTTCCTTTTATTTTGTTATGAATATGTTGTGGGTTTATGTACACACATATTTTTTTAAAGATTTTATTTATTTATTTGATGGAGAGAGAGAGAGAGAGCACAAGTAGGCAGAGAGGCAGGCAGAGAGAGAGGAGGAAGCAGGCTCCCTGCTGAGCAGAGAGCCTGATTCGGGGCTTGATCCCAGGACCCTGAGATCATGACCTGAGCCGAAGGCAGAGGCTTTAACCCACTGAGCCGCCCAGGCGCCCCTGTACACACATATTAAGCAAATATCTTTGTTTTCTTATTTTTCTATCACGTAACATAGGTATATTGACTTTACCTTAGTATTTAAGTGCTGTTAATTTTACATCGTAGTACTTCAGTTATGGAATATCCAGACAAAGGTAAACATCATTTAAGAACTTTACCTCCTCATCTGAGAAATGGATTAATGTGTTTTTGTTGGTACACAGGATAGTTGTATCATGTTAGACAGAATTGTGACCTCATTATTGTCTTCGTTTGGCCTGTAAGCATGGTTCAAGGAGATGCATATGGGTGCCAAGTTGACAAGAGTGAATTCGTGTTGGTTAATTTTATGTCATCTTGACTGGGCTAAAGGATGCCCAGATAGCTGGTAAAATGTTATTTCTGGGTGTGCCTGGGAGGGTGTTGCCAGAAGAGATTATCGTTTAAAATGGTAGACTGAGTAAAGATTGCCTTCACCAATGCAGGTAGCTACAAAGCAGTCAGTTTAGGGCCTGAATAGAATAAAAAAAAGGTGGAGAAAAGATAAATTTTGTCTCTACTTTAGCTGTTACATCTGTGTTCCCTTACCCTTGGACTTTGGAACTCCTCGTTCCTGGGTCTTTGGACTCTGAGTGGGATTTACACTATGTCTACTCTGGTTCTCAGGCCTTTGAATTTGGAATGAACGATACCACTCACATTCCAGTATCTCCAGCCTGCAGATGGCAGACTATAGGGCTTTTCAGCCTCCGTAATTATGTGAGCCAAATCCTATAATAAATCTCTTCACTTTATTATTTATGTACTTATTTATTCATCCATTTATATTTTAATTCCAGTATAACAACATACAGTGTTATATTAGTTTCAAGTGTACAATGTAGTAATTCAACAATTAGCTACACATTATTCAGTGCTCATCATTGTAAATATACTTTTAATCCCTTTACCTATTTCACCCATCCCTCCACCCATCTCCCCTCTGGTAACTGCCAGTATGTTCTCTACAAATAAGTCTCTTCTTATATACATATTTACACATATCCTATTGGTTCTGCTTCTCTAGGGAACTCTGACTAATACACATAGTAAGTGATGAGTAGAGTTGCAAGTAAGCTGCTGGGATAATCTAGTTGGAACCATTGGGAAACTTCATGGAAAAGGTAAGATTGAAGACTACACCCAAACCTAATTTTTGCATGCGGTGTTGGTGCCAGAGACACTTTTCATTCTAGGCTAAGGAATAGCATATGTGAATATGTATGCTGATATCGGGGTATGGAGAAAGTGTAGGTAAACTTTGCCTACAAAGGGCCAGGTGGTAAACATTAGGCTTGCAGGCCATATAGTCTCTGTCTCAACTATTCAACTTTGCTACTGTGCTGTGAAAACAACCATAGACAGTATGTAAATGAATCGGTGTGGCTATGTTTCAATAAAACCGTATTTACAAAAGTGCCTGATTTGGCTCATGGGTTGCAATTTACCAGCTTTTGGTCTAGAGAATTGAGAACAATGTACACAGAGGAAGCTGAAAATTGGCTGATTCATGGAGGATATTGATATCTGGGCAAAAGATTTTGATGCATTTCTATAGTAATGGAGAACCACTAGAGGACTATGAAGACACAGATAATCAGAAAAAAATAAGCAATTTTTCTGATGATGATGTGAACGGATGGAAGTGGAGAAAGAACACCAATTTTTGGGGTTATTATAAGTAGATTCGACTAAAGGTTAACACATTTCTAGTTCAATGGTCACCATAAGAAAGGTTCTTCTCAATAGTTAAATTATAATCCTTTTCAGAGTTCCCTTGTATCAAGTCAGGATCTCAGTGGGAAAAAGAAGGAGCACTAAAACTGTGCAATTAGAGTTTAGGAGAGAGGCAGAAGATGGGGAAAGATGACGAGAAATGGTGTCATACTTTATAAGAGGAGGTTGTTGACCTTCCCACAGGGATGGGGTAGGAATGGTTTCTGGAATCCAGAAAGAGTGTTAACATGGAGAATGGTGGAAACTCAGCCCCAGTCCCAGTGGTGCCCCAGGAATAAAAAGGAATCATTATCTTGAACTCACAGCAGTCTCTATTGATCACACTCAAGAGGAAGTCAAAGAGCAGATGAGCATTGAGTACAGGGCGTATGGCTTAGCTTTCCAGGGCACAGAATAAGATGAAGAAGGGCAAAGAGTGCCTTTTGAAGGGAAAGATAAAATGACCTGTTCTCATTATGACTGGGGATGAGGTTTCCTGTCCTTGAAGAGTAGTTTGGCAGAGATATTTAGAGATTCTAGAGTATCCATGTACTCCCCAGATTTCTCCATGGGCCAAGAGAGGTCGGTGATGTGACTAGTTCTGAAAACTGGGTTGTTTTCTGTTGTTAGAAATAAAACCGTTATTTTTGTTACTGTTGTTGTGTTAGGGAGATTTTTTTTAGGGTTAATTTCTTCTTGCAGCATAACCTAATCATCCTGGCTAATACAGTTGGGAAACGTCCAGCTTCAAGCCTTAAACCCTTGAAAATGTAACTGGCTAGTATCTTTTTGCCGAAGACGAGTTTGCCACTGTAGGAGTCTGTGGGAATGATTTAAGAATGAATACCAGCCACTGTTAGCTGGTTATCTTCTTTCTGTAAGGCTGTGGTAGGGGTTTCCTGATCCTGGCATCCTTATCACCCAATTTATTTGACTGTTTTATTTCTGAATGTGTTTCCCCCCTAAATTACACTTCTCCACACTTCCCAACCAGATGCAACTGAATTAGGTACTTCTTCAGAATCACTGTTTCTTGAAGGATGGAAGCCAACTGAGTTTCTTAACATGACCTGGAACAGAGGTTATCAATTTGGAATCACAGGTTCTTCCTTATGAACTGTGGGAGAGCTTAAATATTGCAGTCAGATATCCCTGGGTAAGACTTTCATTTCAGTTACTCATTTCAGTTGCTCTGTGACCTTGGGCCTATTATTTATCTAAGCCTCATCCTTTTTTCTTATCTGTCAAATGATAATATGTAATTCACAGGGTTATTATAGACATTTTAAGAAGATATATGTTAAGAAAACAACACAGTGTCTGCCTGATATATTTTAGGAACAAAGTGGTTGATAATCTTCCTTATTTTCAGCTTGTGAGAATTCAGGTACTGACAGTGCTTGAGTTAGCCATAATATAGTCTTGAGTCTTTACTTCATGTATGGTTATGTTGGTTGGACCTCATTCTCATAGAGCTTTGTGGGGCTTTTGTGAAGATAAACATAGATATTTTTGTTTGGAGAGTGTTCTCTAAAGTATAATGTCCAATTAGAAGTGTGAAATATTATTTCACGAGGCTGTTCAGAATATTGGGGCAGAAATGAGTCCCAGAGTTAAAAAACATGGTTACTGGCCCTGTCTCCCATAATTTTTAGACATTCAATCACTGTTAAAACATTTATTCTCACCAGTTCCTAGTACCCTCCTAACTGAAGTAGGAACAGGCACATCTGACTTACTTACATTCACAGGCTTATTATGAGGCTCAAAGAAAATAACAAATATGAGAGACCATGGAGAGTTATTAGTTGGCTACAAGTTACTACAGTAATTTCCATATTTATCATGGTGCCTTGCATTTGACTCAATGTTTACTGAATGAAGATGGTTGAATAAATAAAAACCAAATCAAAGGAAATGTAAGAGAGACTTGGTTTCTGTCTCTTCCCCTGAGGATGGAGAAGGGAACACTGAACTTAAAATATTGGAGAATATTAGAACATGGAACATAGAATATTGGAGTCTTAAAAAAGAATATTGAAGTCTTATTGGCATGGCCAGATCTGGGAACCTAGAGCTACAAAACTTCCATGTTAAAAGGAATTTTGAAAGTCAACTAGTTCAATCTGCCCTACCCATAGGAAAGTGAGTAGCGGAGTGGGAAATGGCTTGTGGAGTGTGCAAAGTTGGGAGTCCTAACCATTGTCTTCTACATTTAAGGCAAGTGCTGTTTCCATCCTTCTGGGCAGCATCCTTTCTGGCTGGCTGGCTGCTCCTCCAGCCCTGACACTGTGCAAATTCTAGGGAGATATGTCTGGCCCTTGTTATCACACATGTGAATGAGATTAGACCCACAAACTGTACACTCATTAACTTGTACACATACTTCTCCCCAATAAGCTCTGAGGGTATTTATAGTTGTGTTCTGAGAATTCAAGAGTGATAGGTAGATTTTTCCATTCTCTTAGGCTCCGCCTACACTTTCAAGGTTCTGAGGCTTCTCTTCAGTTGAGGCCTTCACATGTTGAGGTAAACCTGTTCCATGTGGTCTGGTGTTTCCAGGCATAGGTAAAGCTTTAAGCACATGGGTGATGTCACATTCTGCCACAGCCCTGTCATAAATGCATTTTCCATGGTGAACGGTCTCTTGCACTAAGGATCCTGACATAACAATTGACTGTGTTTCTGCCTCAGACCAACCCTTGGTCTATAAAGGCCCAAACTTTGGTGCTAAGAAAAGTTGCTGAATGCCTAAGAGCATCATTCTTGTTGGCGGGTTGGCTGCAAAGTTATAGCTCCTGACTCACCACTCTCAACTGAGAGTGAGAGTACATGTGGGTGTGGATGTGTGATCATTTGTACTCTGACTGGAAGTGGATTATGCATTGGGTAACACTCTTTCCTGCCTTTGGTGGTTCCTTACCATAAAATGGAAGCAATCCAATATTGGAATTCAGTGTAGCTCTTGGGTATTTACTATGTAGGAAATATAAGTTATGCCATGGGCATCCTTTATATCTTCCAGTCCTGAAGAACAATGGGAAAAATTCAAGGTTCCATTTGAACCTTAGGTTTGATCATTGATTGTTAGTTCAAACAAGATTCCGTGACTTGATTGTAGGAGACTTCACCCCAAAATATGGATTGAACCTGGGTCTCTAATGCAAAATGCAAGTTGAAAGAATTTCAAACATTCTTGTGGAAAAACAGATTCACTTTCATTTTCTCATAGGCATGGGTGTTTTAAACAAAACATGTCTTATGTTGAAAAAATAAAAACAGTAAGTCTTATTTATACAATTGTAATAGCACTATAAATATATAAGTTACCCCTCTTCTGAGTCAAAATTCCCCATCGGTGTTAGTAGTTTTGACATGATAGATAGTTGGATAGATGGGTGTGTTTGTATGTGTGTATACTTTTAAGGGAGCAAACGTCAAATTGAATATGGATCCACTGATGACAAAAATTGGCCAGACATAAAGGACAGGGAATGAGGGTAAAGTATTCAGGCTGACTCCATGCTCCTAATAGAGGAGGAGGAGTGGGTTTGTAGAAGTGTGGACATGTTGGTTAGATTGGACTGGAGGTAGATTATTGGACTACCCTTTTCCTTTCCCACCTGAATTTTATGAAAACACAATAAACCCATATTTACTTTGGCTGTTTAACCTAGTTTGAAAAATTCTCATTTTTCTTACTTCTAACTCTTTAGTCTAGTGACTTACTGAAGCTGAGGATGATGAGGTGGTGGTCTGTTAGATATATTCCATGTTCCTGGGATTTGGGAGCTCTAAATTTTACTTCCCGCTATAGCTCTTCAGTTGCTGGGTGACCTTAGTTAAGACTTTTGATCTCACTTTGGATCTGAAAAATAAGACCAATGAAACTAATCTATATCTGCCTGTTAGATGCCAAGAAATAGCACGTTTCAACATTTCCCCTGACAGATAAGGCTGAGGTGAGGCAATTTCGTCATATGCAGGGAAACAGGAAATGTAAAGACAATAACAGAAAGAGGTAAAAAGATGAAATGAAAGAGTGCATTAAATCCTTTTTTTAAAATTTTATTTTTCAGAAGTTTGATTTTGGAATTAGGTGAGGGTGCAAGTCGATGCCTTTGATAGGGACCGGCAAGAGATAAAAAGAACCAGTGTGTGGTGAATATCTTTTGATGAGAAAAAACAAATTCAGGTATCTGTGGTAACACTGTCTCCTTGTTTATCTCCTCAACCATCCCTCAATCGACACAGAACCACCAGAGAAAAACCACTGCAGAGTCATCATGTTGCCCCAAATATATCTTAGAGAGCTGACCTGAAAATTAAGATGGAAATTCCATGAGTGGCGTGCCACATGGCTCTGAGTGTGCTCTTGGCCATTGTTGGATATCCACCAATCTCAAGTGTGCACACGATCTTCCTACTTAATTATCTTTGACTTGGGGAAAGCTGGCGGTGGTCCTAGTTCAGAATCTGTCCTCTTTAGTTTGTAAACTAGGCCAAGAAATTCTTAGAAATGATTCCTGAGATAAAAGGGATTTAAAGAATATTAAATGCATCATCTAATAATTACTCTGCCATTTAGAATAATATCTAAAATTCTTCTGGAAGGAGTTTGACAAGATGTTTCCTTTCAGTGTTGAAGCTAAGAATTTTCTCCCCATTTTATGGATGGAATATGGGGATGGGAAGTGCAACTTGTCCATCAGGCTGAAAGGGCTGACATTTCAGAGCTGAATATTGCCAAGGGCTTAGAGGAGAAATACATATATGAAGCCCATCGATATTTAGTTCTATGTTTTTGTGGCCTGGAAGGTCTCATAACTCTGAATCTGAAAGCCATCACCATAAGAGGAGGTTCTAGATCTAATTTGGGTGCTCCCAATACCCTTTCTGGAAGAAAAATGCATTAGCTTAGTTTATCTATTAGTATTTGTACAGGGAAGAATTCAAAGGTTTTCAACCATTCAAACAGATTATTTTTCTAAATTGCCGTGGGTCTATGAAACTTTATTCTTTTCACAGATACCTGTTTTATGCTATTCTGTCCCAAGTTGAGGTCTAACGCATTCGATATGCATCAGGGAAATGTGATATCTTCAGGGAACTTAGAACCTGTAGTATTTTCCTTTCTATAATAAAGAATCTACTGCAAATTCTGAACCTATTTTCATGTCAATTTCATCTTTGTCTTCTATTATAACTGCCACCTCCATGCAGAGGATGCTTGAATCTCTTTTAGGACATTTGAAACCTCTCCTAAGCTGTGGTCTAACATTGTCAACTTTTTTTTCTTAAAGTTTTATTTATTTATTTATTTGAGAGAGAGAGACAGAGACAGAGACCGAGATAGCAACAGAGATAGCAAGAGAGAGCATGAGTGGGAAGGAGAGGGAAAATCAGGCTCCCCACTGAGCAGAGAGCCCGATTCAGGGCTTGATCCCAGGACCCTGGGATCATGACCTGAGCCAAACGCAGAGGCTTTAACCCATTGAGACACCCAGGTGCCCCAGATTGTCAACTTTCTATTTTATATTCTTACATGTATTTCAAGCTCACACTTTCTGAGACTACATAAACTTTCTACTCTTCTTCACCATCCATATCATCCTCATAATTTCTGTCTTTTTCTTAATGGCGTGACATTCTTCCAGCCCCTCGTTGGGTACTGTCCCCCTTCAGGGGCCCCCAGCATGTTGATGAGTTCTTCAATCCAACTTCCCCTATGTGTCCCCTATCAGTTTTACTCTCTATGCCCATTTCCATATCATTCCAGTTTAACTTACCATTATCTCCTGCCTGCTCTGTGATAGTCGCCAAGTGTGTCCCTCATTTCTTCTCTCTTTCAGCTTGATCATCATGCATACTGCAGATTACTCCGTCCAAAGCCCTGTTCTGTTGCATCATTCTATTGTTCAAATACATACTTTCACTGACTCCCTTATAACCACAAATAAACCTTAAACTAAGTAATCTTCATTTTATGTCCACAACCTACCCATTTCATCCATATCACCCATGATTCCACTTCTGTGTCATTCTTCTCAATCTAGAAAGGCATTGTCTAAAAGCATGCATTCTGCTGTGCTTTGCTTGAACATGTTCCTGTCAGAAATGCTTTCCCTTTTGGCTTTATTTTCCTCAAAGTTCCAGTTTAAGTGGTGGGGTCTTCATAAAGCCTGTAACGGACTTTCTGGGTAATCATTACTTAGAATGTAGACCTCACCTCTCCTCACAATATTCTTATTTGGGGATGTATTATACATACTTGCAGGCTGTGAGGACCTTGAGTGCATGTTTCAGACTGTTTTGTGTCCACCTTCATTTCTCACACAGTGTCCAGCCAAGTATCTTGTCATACTGGATATTCTAGAATATTTGGTGAATTAAAAAAAAAAAAAAAGAGAGAGAGGTGCGCCTGGGTGGCTCAGTTTGTTAGGTGTCCGACTCTTGATTTCAGCTCAGGTCATGATCTCAGGGTTGTGAGATCAAGCCCTGCATCTGACTCTGTGCTGAGTGTGGACCCTGTTTAAGATTCTCTCTCTCCCTCTCCCTCTGCTCCTCCCCCCCACAGCTTGCACACACATGGGCACTCTCTGTCTAGGAAAAATAAAATAATAAAAGAAAGAAAGAAAGGATTCGTTAAGGGGAGAGAGTAAGTGAAATGGATAGATTAGGGCTTGGAAGTCAGATATCTGGTTTCAAATCCAGGCTTCATGTCATACTAGCTGCGAGACCTTTAGCCATGTTACTCAACCTCTCCATACTTCAGTGTCATTACTGAGAAATCGAGGATAATATTAGTACCTGTCTCCTGAGGTGGTTGTGAGGAGGAATCATGGTAATTCATGCACCATGCTTAGAGTAAAGCCTGGCACAGAGCGGACACTCTGTCAGCATTTGTAATCGTGACTACTGTTGCTGTGACAAACGCTGTTGAAATTCCGAGAAAAGAGAGTTCTGGCTAAGCCAGAGTAACTGAAGGAAGCTTCCTGAAGAAGGTAGGGTAGGAGCTTGGATCATAATGGAGGACAAGCGGAGAGGACATAGTATGTTTTATTTTCCTCGAGATCTTCTCCGAGCCCATCATCAAAATGGTGCCTCTCATCATCAACCATAAAGGTGGTACTTCCTTCCCGCCTCTCAGTCCTTTTATTCATTAAAACAACAACTTTTCAGGATCATGTCCTGCAGGGCATTTTTATCTCCCCTGCACCTGGCCCACATTTTTCAGGAGAGCCATCCCCACTCCGAGTTCAGGGCCACCTCCCTTTGCCTCCTGCTGCCAAACTCCCTGCTCTCAGCCTTGCTCAGGCTCAGCCCAGGAAACATCTGCAAGGGCGGCTTTGCAGGGACGCATTGTCAGCCTCAGACTGCCCGGCCTTCAGCAGCCTGCTGGGCTCACCTCCTCCAGAACGTGCGTGGGGAGGCCCAGGAAAGAACCGGGGGCCGAGCTTGTCACCTGTGTACGGAGGCCTCAGATGACATGATCCCATTGTCTAAAGGACAGCCGTCTGTTGTTTGTGCTTTTTCGTAAAATAAATAAAACCTCTTGTCTCCATGGCAATGCCTGAGCTGCCTGCCCCAGTGTGGCCTAATGGTCCCACCTGGACTCACTGGCCTGGGCTCTCAACCTCGCAGGGTTACGGAGCAAGTAGGAGACTAATGATTTGCACAGCCCCAGCCTCGTGAATAGCTTTGGTTAGGGAACTTCCTGGACTTGGCTGGGGGACACTCCACCCATGAAGCTTGATTACAGCGGCTATTTTGAAGTTCGTTTTTGTGACTCCCAGAGGGGAAGGCCACTGGCTGCATGCAGATTTTCCTTGGAGGCCAAGCATGGCTTACTCACCTTACCCCTCGATACCTAGGGGGCTGAGCCAGTGTTTCCCTCAAGCCCATCAACGCATTTTCTTCCAGAGAAAGCAGAGTCCCAAACAGGGTATTTGAGGTGTTCTCAATGGCTCAATTTCCTACATCTAGCTTGTTCCTTGCTTCTCTTCCAACTTGCGCCTTCCTCCTGGGAATGGGCTCAGCTTGAGTTGGAGGTGAGGAAAGAGTTCAGAAGATTTCTGTGTTCAGGGAATAGATCTTTCCTCCATTTTCAACTTTCCCTGTGTGTGTGTGTGTGAGGAGCAGAGGTAAGACTCTTTTCCCAGTGATCTTGGAAGCCTCTTGTTCTCCTTGGAGACCTGAAAGGTAGAACAAATGTACATTTTCTGCGTTGTTTCACTTGAGCTATGCTCCCGGACTAGGCCAAGCCATTCTGAAGTGTATTTCTTAAAGAGGGTAAGTAAAAGTGGGAGCCTGGGATGGCTCAATGGGTCGGTCAGTAGATGATTCATCACTGAGGATGAGAAAAACAAGCACCAAGTCACTCAAGCTTAAAGTTATTTCTAAATGTGTGCCCAGGAACCCAACATCACTTTCTCCTCAGTTTGGATCTCTCACTGAAGAACTCTGCAGTCAGTGAGTTTTCCTTTGATATGGAAATGCGTACATTGATCCTGGCTGGAGGACCTTCCCCCCTGGGGACCCCACAGCTCTAGGAGGCTGTCTCAGGTTGAAAGCAGCAGAGAAGAATTCATCTGGTCTCTGTTTCCACTTCCTTCCTCCACCCTTCTGTCTGAAGTTCTGTTTCCCTTCTGGTGTTCTCTTTCCTATCTCAAATTCTTTCCAGTGCTTAGGGAAATCTTTTTCCATTTTCAAAAGCAAAATAAACGAAGTTGCTGTACATGCTTGTCCTGCTCCTAAAAATATGTAGTGGGGTACAATGTATACATCTTAAGACTAAAGTATGATTCGGGAGATGGGTGCACTGGGCCCTGCCTATGAATAATTCGGAGCGATAAGGAGATCCTGGCTGCTATCCGAGTGGTTTCTAGATGAACGGAGAGAAGACATGGGGCCAAGGCCGAGAATGTTCCCAAGACAATCACCAGGGACGGACTGCTGCATTTCCTCACAGTATGAGATACCAGGCAGCTGCATTTTGAAGCTTATAAATAATGAGACTAAAAGTTGTTTCTCAAGGTATGCTATTCATTTGGGGAGAACTGTGGGATTCTAAACCTTCCTGGGGTCCTTCTGTGGACAAAACTACAGAGGAAGGTATTAGAGCCATAGTTCCCCTATAGTCTACAGATTTTTCAAGGCCCTAAGATAATATTTGAGACTGGGGGGAAAATGAAGCTATAAAAATAAAAATTAAAATAAATAAATAAATAAATAAAATTTTAAAAATTGAGACTGGAAAAAAATGAAGCTATAAATAAAAATTAATAAATTTGTTTATTATGTCAAATGGTCTATAGCAATTCAACACAGAGATAATCCATATTTATGTAAGATGCAGGTCCAATATCATACGTGTGTGATATATTATGATGTAGGTGTCCATTGTCAGAATGCTTGTAGGAGGGTTATACAATGGTCCCACTCAGGTCTACATTATAAGGCATCATTTTATTTATTATTCATTCATTCATTCATTCATTCATTCATTCATTCATTTACTTTTAAAGATTTATTTATTTATTGGATATATATAGAGAGAGAGCATGTGAATGGGGGGAGGGGAAGAGGGAAAGAATTTTCAAGCAGACTACCTGCTGAGTGGGAAGCCCTGCATAGTACTTAATCCCATGATCCAGGAGATCATGACTTGCGCTGAAACCAAGAGTTGGACGTTCAACCAAATGAACCACCCAGGTGCCCCAGAGATTTATTTTTTGTTTCTTTGGATTCTTCTTATTATTTTTATTAGTTTCAGGGATAGAATTCAGGGATTCATTATTTGCATATAACCTCCAGGGCTCATTCCATCAGGTGCCCTCCTTAACGCCGGTCACCAGCTTACCCCATCCCCCCATCTCCCTCTAGCAACCCTCAGTTTGTTTCCTAGAGTTAAGAGTCTTCTACAGTTTGTCTCCCTCTATGTTTCCATCTTATTGCATTTTTCCTTCCTTTCCCCATGTTCATCTATTTTGTTTCTTAAATTCCACATGAGTGAAATTATACGAGATTTGTCTTTCTCTGACTAACCTATTTCACTTAGCATAATACCCTCTGGTTCATTCATGTTATTGCAAATGGCAAGATTTCATTCTTTTTGATGGATGAGTAATAGTCCACTGTGTGTGTGTGTGTGTGTGTGTGTGTGTGTGTGTGTGTGTCACACACCACATCTTCTTTATCCATTCATCTGTTGATGGACATCTGGGCTCTTTCCATAGTTTGGCTTTTGTGGACATTGCTGCTGTAAACATTAGGGGGCATGTGCCCTTTCAAATCACTATGTGTATATCCTTTGAATACCTAGTAGTGTAATTCCTGAGTCATAGAGTAATTTTATTTTTAACTTTTTGATTTTTATTTTTAAGTAATATCTACATGCAATGTGAAGCTTAATCTTACAACCCCAAGATCGTATTCTGCTGACTGAGCCAGCCAGTTGCCCCTATAAGGCATCATTTTAGAGGCTTGTATTGCAGAGAAATAGAATGTCATGGTGGTTAAGAACTCGGGTCCTGGATTTAGGACTAGTTTCGATTCAGAATCTCTGTATGACCTGGGGCAAGTTCTTTACATCTCCACAACCTTTTCCCCCTTATTAATAAAGTAAGAATAAAAATAATTGTATTTCCTACATATGATTTTTTTAAGTGGCAAAGTCATCTTGTATAGTACCTGGAATATAGAAAGCATTCGGCAAACTTTTGATTGCAATTATTGTCCTTCTGTTGGCCAAAAATTGTCCAGTGTTATTGCTTTAGTATCTTCATACTAGGCTCCAAATGGGACGTAGGCTATCTCCAGAAATCAAATTAACACCTGAAAGAGTAAGAATCATATGCAGGAAAATTGGAAAAACAATAGTAATATACATGGAGGTTTCTTTTTTGAGATTGATGGCCACATTACCTGTAATGTTACCTGTAACATGCTCATCTGCCATATGGCAAGTACTCAGGAAGTACTCTGTTGGGAGGACAGTCAGTCTGTTTGTCCACAGTGCCTGGAACCTAATTGTTTCTCATTAATATTTGTTGACAGATGCCGATTAGACTGTGTCGAGTGATAAGCTCAGTTTCTGACACTGCACAGGCAGGCAACAGGTGGAAGCACTCATCTAGACCATTCCAGAGCCTTCTTGCTGCCTGTCTCCCCTCCCTTCAATTCGGGTTTCACTTGAGCACCAGTGTTTTTCTTTGTTGAAAACATAGTCCTCTTGTTCACGGTATTCAGTTATATAATGGATCTCTGGTACCTTCAGGATAAAGCCCATGCTCTTTGCCAAGGCATTCAAGGCTTCCTGGGACCTGGGCCCTGCCCAGAGAGCCATGTCATCTCCTGCTTTCCAGTATTCTACGCTTCCTGTGGCTCGCTGAGCAGCCTCAAGCCCCTCTTTCCTCTGCCCCTTTGACAGGCGGTTGCCGTTGTCTGCTGTGCTTTCCCAACTCCCAGCCTGCAACTCTGCTCTAATATTATCTCTTTGTGATGATATTTTGGATATTGTCCTCATCCATCCCAGGAAATTTTAGGCTTCTCATCCACATCTTTATTGTGTATGTGTGAAGAATACATATATACACATATATAGATATATATGAATATTTTTTTGTGTGTGAATATTATATATATTCTCACATCAGGCTGTACTGTTTTTATTTGTAAGATTCTATTTATTTAAAAAAAGAATTTTTTTATTTACTTGACATAGAGAGAGCACAAGCAGCGGGAGCAGCAGATAGAGGGAGAGGGAGAAACAAGCTCTCTGCTCAGCAGAGAGCCCAATGTGGGACTTGATCCCAGGACCCTGGGATCATGACCTGAGCTGAAGGCAGACATTTAACTGACTGAGCCTCCCAGGCACCCCCAGGAAGTACTGTTTTTAATGTGTCTGTTACCCCCACCGAACTGTAGTCTTCAATGTGTTATTACTCAGAAGAATTTCCCTGCCGCCTAGTTTAGTGTTTAACTATATTCCAAATAAATGTAGACTGATATATCGTGATATATCTCTTTGCTGAGTGAAGGAGTGAGAGAGAGACTGACTGACTCACTGGTTGACTGACTGAATGAGTAATCTTACATGTCAGGGACTGTGTCTATCTAGGTTGAGTTGAGTGGTGTTGGCATGATCACACAAGTCTGTACATATTTATGGGTTGAACAAGTGTTATCTGGTGATGAGGCTGTCTTTTTGTGTGCGTTCTTTTTCTCTTTCTAGTGTTTATTGCTATGGCTCTGTGACTTCAGCTTTATACAAAATAGGTCAGACTGAGGGAGTAGAGAAGAGGCTGGTCCCCAGGGCTGTGGTCTCTCCTACCTCCCTCTACCTTCAAGTAAGGATGTGTCTCTTGGACTGGAGAGTTCATTCCTGGTATTTCATCCTTTGTATTATTTTGAAGCTAATCTGAGAAATAGGAATATCTTCTTATCCCTAACTCATGTTTCCAACCTCCCCTCTTAACCCAGGGGAGGACTTTCCCAGACATGGCAGCATCATGTAGCTGAAGAGGTCACTGGGTGGGACAGGAGACTTGGGTGTGGATTACAGCAGGTCACTTGAGCCCTCTGGACCTCTGTGCCTTCATTTATTAAAGGAGGCTTTGCCACGCCCCCTCTAGTCTTGACCTTCTCATGTTATACTATGACGATGGAGCTGATAAGGATGATCATGTAGTAGTAGTAGCCTTAAGAGAGGGTCAGTGGGGAGTTCAAGTCCTCCAGGCAAGCTCTTGCCTCCCGTGCATAAAATCAAAGAGGGCACATTTTGCTAATGTGCTTTATCTTGCCCATCAGCTCTGGACACTAATTCCATGGGGGTGATCACAGTCAGCCAACCTCCTCATCTAAGGAGATGCAATCCTAGGAGCCGCTGCCCCCTGACCTGCTGGCTGGCCTGTGCATTTCTCAGCCTGTCACCAGTCCCGAGATTGGCCCACTGCCTGGCCGGGAGCTCCTCAGTCTGGAGCAGCAGCAGGGCTGGGGATGAAACAGGATGCTTGCTGGGAGAGGCAGCAGGGTGGAGACCGTCAGACAGGGAGGATGATGCAGCCCAGACCAAATACACATGCTCAGCTTGAGTGCCCGAGGAAATGTGGATGCATCATGATCAGGGACAAAGAGAGTGGCTACATGGGCCCCTGGGAGAAAATTGTCTGGCTTGGTACCCAGACACTAGGAAAAGGTCATGGTTTTGCCAAACCAAACAATCGAGGCATGAGGGACAGGCTTGGCTGATATGTTGGTGGCTAAGTCAACTCTGTCTGTCACCTTTGTCTGTCTTTCCCATTCATTGCAGAGCTCTGGCGACAATAATAAAAAGGAGCTTTCAAAATCTCAGTTCCTGACACGATCCATCATGGGGGAGATTGAACTCCACAAAAAGCCAGCCAGGGCTGGAGCCTGATTAAACAAGTTGCTCATCCCAGTGGGTTGGACCTGGAAAGTTCTTCTCTAGCAGCTGTGGGTCTGGAGGGCTCCACAGCAAATCCTTCTGAAAGGAGTTCCTGAGTTTTGATGGACATTAGGTCAGGTATCCCACCACACTCCTGGAGAAGAAATGAATGGAGAAAGGGGAAGATGGGGAGATGGCGGAAACTGGAAGCCTGAGGAAAGAAAGGACGGGGATGACATCAAGAATGATGGGGGCGCCTTGGTGGCCCAATCCATTGAGCATCTGGCTCTTGGTTTCAGCTCAGGTCATAGTCTCAGGGTCATGAGATCGAGCCCTGTGTTGGGCTTCATGCTTGGCAGGGAGTCCATTTGAGACTCTCTCTCTCCCTCTGTTCCTCCCTCCACTCACATGCATGTGCACACTCTCCCTCTCTCTCTCTCTAAATAGATAAATAAATAAATAAATCTTTAAAAAAAATGAGCACATGACCAAAGCTATCAACCATGGTGCTTTTAGGTAGCAAATGGGCTTTGCAATAGCTCGTGACCTTGAGCAATTTCTTACTCACGCTGACTAAGCTTTGGCTCTCTCATCTTGGACATAGGAAATGGAAGGGTCTCCTTATCAAATTAAGTCGGAAAACAGACGAGGAATTGAAAAGTTGGAAATATTATAATCACAGATGCATCAAAGTACTACTCTTTCCTTTCACCAGTGTACATGATGCAATGCACTTATCCCGTCATCGTCTTTGATTTGGACTCAGGACACCACCTGTAGCTTAATCCAAAGACTGGAACCCCTTTCAAGGTTCCAGTCCATTATGCGGAAGTTCTTCATCTTTTGGACTGTTTGATTCTAGACAAACTTCTAGACTGCAATAAGATTACAGCCTATGCTGGGATAAATCAGTGTGGCTGGACTCAGAGGAGTGGCTGGAGAGATGCTTGCAAAACACAGTAAACAGGACATGGAGGAAGTCAGGAGCTGGACTCAGGCTGTTAACAAGCTCCCCCCGCATTGTCAGGAAATGTGGGGAGCTGAGGGCCACTGAGCACACAATGATGCAGCGGGAAGTGGCCTTTATAAATACCCAGGGGTCAGGGCCAGGGCCGGCAAACAATAGGGGAAATGATGATGGAGGGCAGTGGGTGTGGGGGGTGGGGAAGGCCAGGATGATTCCATCAATGACAATAGCTGAGCAGGCAGTTGGTGGGGGTGGAGGGTGTGGAGGGGGGCCTGGGGACTGTGAACCAAACAATACAAATTGCCAGGCAACTCAGTAGCCATAACACAGGGCAGTGGATTCTGTAAATAGTCCACAGTGTGTTCCATTGTTCTTTCAAGAACTTCTCCCTGGCTCCTACGTGTGAAAGATCTGTGTTTTGCTCCATTTACCGGAAGCTACGCCAGCATTCAGAGGACACCATTCCTCACCAGCGGTGAGAGTGGGCTATTTGGCCAGTTTCTGCCTTACGTTCATCCTTTTAAGCAAACAGCCACCAAAGGAAGCTTGAGAATCTTTGCCTCTTGGTTTCAGCTCATGGTCTCAGGGTTGTGAGATCGAGCCCCATGTTGGGTTCCATGCTCAGCACGGAGTCTACTTGAGATATTCTCTGTCTCCCTCTGTTCCTCCCTCCACTTACGTGCATGTGCACACTCTCCCTCTCTCTCTCTAAATAGATAAATAAATAAGTAAATCTTAAAAAAATAGGACAGGCAATGCTCGTAGATCTGCACTTTGATCTAATCTCCCTAGATCCATATGGTAGAGTAGATGGGGATGGATAGATTAGGCTATCACCCTCCTTTGCCATGTAAGAAGATGCATCTATAGACTATAGCCTGTAATGAAACCAAACATATGAAGGGCTCTGGGAAAGGCAAGAAACTAAAGTAGGATTTTTTTTTTTTTGGTCTTTCCCAGCCTGAATTATTACTTGCTGGTCAAGTAGGTAATTGAATGGCCATTGGCAAAGCTATCTAAAGGAACTACCTAGTTTCTTCCATAGATCAGTTCCTAGTTCTTTCCATGATAAGCTATAAAGGGGACAGATCATTTAAATTCTTTGGACTGCAGTTTTCTTTAGCAATGGGATTTGTCATTGAGGGTCTCTAAGATGCTATACTCATGGAAAGAAAAGTTTTAGATAAACCCATCTTTTCCTTCCATCTTTGCTGAGCTGTTATCTGTTGAGCATTGGAAGTTCATCTTTTATTCCGACATGTGGACATGTTTGGGAGGAACACTTATTCTATCTGTTCGTGGAGCATGTATGATT
Organism: Ailurus styani; assembly: GCA_002007465.1. Classification (NCBI taxonomy): domain Eukaryota; kingdom Metazoa; phylum Chordata; class Mammalia; order Carnivora; family Ailuridae; genus Ailurus; species Ailurus styani. Next base: position 820,610 of record LNAC01000628.1, read on the forward strand.
TCATGAAATTCAAAGAAAGAGGAAAGAAGTTGTCATCAAATTGCATTTTCAATCCTACTGTGTGTTCACAAATAATAGCGATTTCCAAGTACAGAGTTGTGATACATGACTACACTTCAAGCAGAAATTGTAAACTCACCAGATTGAATGTTCTGTATCTCTGCTAATGTATTTTCTAGCACTTCATTGTAAATAGGATTAAAGATCTGATCAGGTAATCAATTGTTTAATGTCATTGCTTTCTCTAAATTGTAAGCTCTGTGAAGGCAGGGGCTAGGTCTTTCTTGTTCATGTGGTTTTCCCAGTGCTCAGTGTAGCTCCTCCCAAGGAATTGGCTCTTAGTTGGCCTTCTCTATATACAGACTCTCCTAGCAGCCAGCTGGAATCTGTGACGGGGACCTGGCTTCTTGCAGGGGCCTCCCCACAGTCCTCCAGGTGTAGGGATAATTCCAGCAGGGGCATGTCTTCAGGGTGCCCTCCAGAACGACAGGGTTCACCGTGCCAGATGTGTCTCCCATGGCAGGGGAGCTGTTCTTGAAGTATCTCATGGCATTCATAATTGACTAAAGTTGTCTAAATGGGAATGGAATAATGTATGTGAAATTCAAATGAGGATTAAGCCACTTCCTATCTATTTTAGTACTTGCTGTTTATAACACACTTACTGTTTGTACTGTTTATAATACTGTTTATAAGCAAACGTGTTTATAACACATGCTTAAAAACATAGGCTTGATCAGCTAAGTGGGTAAGACGCATCATGGGTATTAAGGAGGGCACTTGTGTTGAGCACTGGGTATTGTAAATAAGTGGTGAATCACTGAATTCTTCTCCTGAAATCAATATTACACTATATGTTAACTAACTAGAATTTAAATAAAAATTTGAAAAGAAAAAAACAAAAAACAAAAAAACCTTCCCCAAAACCCACATAGGCTTTGCCTTTCAGTGAAAGAAGATTAAGCAAAACATGAATTTAGAGCTTGCTGAGAGTATCCTAATTCTAACCTTAACCTTCACATAATGCTGGTGAAAGTATAAACAGGCATATTCTTTCTGGCAAGCAATTTTGTATTAAGTTATATCAAAGCCTTAAAATATTTATAATCTTCAACCCAATAATTTTATTCTGGGAATCTTTTATAAAGGTGGACAAAAATTTATAACCAAAGATGTTTATCATAGCTTTAAAGTATTAATTTAAAAGGTAGGAAATAACTTACCTGATAGTAGAGGATATTTAATTAAAGGGCTGATACAAAAATAATAGAATATGATGATGCCATTGAATTAAATTATTAAATTAATGGTATCATTAAAACTACTTTTATATAAAGTTTGGATCAGTGACCATTATTTGACAAAATGGGAACATGCAGGCTACAAAATATATTCAGAATATATTCTCAACTATGAAAAAAATACATATCAATCTAAAAAAATCTATAAACATTGTTATAAAACATTAACAGTGATGGTTTCAGGACATTAGAATGGTGGTTTTTCTATATTTCTTCTTGATACTTTTTTCCTTCTTCTAAAATTGTTAATTGTAATTATAGACATATATTCTACAATAAGCTTTAAAAAGCTTTCCTTTGGTGAGTTTATCTTTAAAATTCCAAATGTAATGTTTCTCTGTTAATCTCTGGAAGGAATGAAGATGTAGGTATGAGGCCCTTTACAAAGAAAAAGAGAAAGGGAGGCAGACAGTGGCTCAGTGTTGTTGGAGGAAATATTCTTTTGGTTTTGGAAAGGATCACGAGGGAATCACGATTATAATATACAAAGATATACAAAGTACCTCTGCTCCCCCTACCCCCTTTCTTGACAAGCCATTGAATGGAGGAGAAGATAATTTATAAAGGATGTTTTCAGCAGAAGCTATGGAGAATGGCAGCCATATGCCAACTTGACATGAAGTTCCCATGGTCACAATGATTAAACATTGGAACGGTCTTTGACATTAGAAGGTTTTTAGAGGTCTTTTTTCATGAAAGAATGAAGTAAACAAAGTACAAACAGAGACACCACGGGACAATAGTGGTGAACTAAGGGTAGGTTAAGCAATCAAAGCTAACATTGATTGTGAGCTCACCATGTGCCAGGCCCTGTTCTTGTGTTTAGCCTGTGCTAATTCCCTTAATTCTTATGGTAAATCCATGAGTGAGATGATATTACTACCCTCACTTTATAGATTAGTAAATCGAGGCATACAATACTAACTAGACTGCCAGCACAGAACTACTGGAGAAATCAGGTATTAAATCCAGGAAATCAAGCTTAGAGCCTTTACTTCTTTATGATGACATAACCCCTCATTGATAAGCATTCAGAACAATAGAAAGGCATTACATTATTCCCAGGTGTTTGTATTCCCATAGCCACGAGACTCATTCAGTAGGACAAGAAATTGCACTTTAATAGAAAATAATATTGTAAAAGGAAATAGCTATATTTCCCTTAAGACCTAAAGTCCCATTCAATATTCATTCATTCAATAAATATTTACTGAGGGCAGGATGCCCTGGTGAGAGAGATTAAAGACTTACTCTAGAAAGACAGACAGATAGACAAGTAAGTAAATGACATGCTGAAGGGTACTGCAAGCCTTTGGTGGACTTACTCAGGATTGATCTAATTACATGGACATCTTAGAAAAGACACTTTGACAATCTGAACAATGGCAAAAAGACTGCAAGGAGAAAGATTGGGAAGTAACATAGCAATCAGCTCCAAGGGCTTAAAATACAGTCATCTGAACTGGATGAAAAAGATAAAAATTGTTGACTCTCATAGTTGCAGGCCCATCAGGAAAGAGCTGGTACATCTAGCTTTAATACATTTAATATAAGGATTATTTACAGAGTGTGTGAGTGAGGTTTAAGAAATGAAGTGGGGATTGAACCATGCCCTGGGTTGGTGACATCAGGAAGTAGGAGCCTTTATCACCTTCAAACCTGATGGGTAGCAGGAAGGAATGATTACCAGACCCCCGGAGGGCTGTGTGGAAAAGGATGTGTGGTAGGGTCTGCCCTTTTGTCTAGGAAACAGCCAGACCATGGCAACCCTGCAGGGATAGTGGGAGGGAATAAATGAAGCACCCTCCTTCTCCTTCCTTATTCCAGTCTCCCACCAGTGCTGAGCAAACTCAAACCTAGCAGGCAACCAAAGAGCAAGGAAGCTCTATCGTTTATGTCCTGTAAGTCAGTGTCCTTGGGCTTGTGCTTGGGAAAGGGATGTGGATCTGGGGGCAGCATGTGGAAGGTGTCCACCTCAGTAAGCATTCTCATGTGGTAACAAGAGAGAGGGTGGAATCTGCCACGAGCCCCAGATTTGGAAATCGGGTCATTATTTCCAGGTCCTGAGATAGGGAATCAAGGAACCTTCTGAAGGGACACATTTTTGGAGTACATGTGACAAATTCATATAAAACTTCTAGTCCGTACTTATTATACAGAGAGAGGGTGAGAGTTACAGAAGGCTTATAGTTACCATGGCTTTATATATGTGAGAGTCCTAACCATGGTGGCGGAAGAAGTAAATTGGGAGTATATCCAGAGAGTGACTTGAAGACACGAGGAAGGGTGGGGGGCCGTGGGGATGGAATCACCAGCCGAAGGAGCAGTGCGAAGTTCCAAATCCACCTAAATCTGGCCTCTTCCTATGGGCCAGGATTCTTGGGTTTGTGTTGGCTTTACATGGACTCCCACAGTTCCCAAAGGAGAATGCACTGTGATTGGGGTTTTAAGCTGAGGAGTTAAAGACGAGGCCTCAGAATAGAACCTCAAACGATGACCTTTCCTCTCAAAGCCTTCCTTACCTTTCTTCAATAGTATTCATTGACCACATGATACCTCACAGGGTGTTTTTAAGGATAAATGAGATAACGTCTGTAAAGCCCCTGGGGAGGAAGCCCCGATGTAGATAAGCACATGCTCGGGTATTTTTAGCTGAGCGTTGGGTGTTCAGGACGTGCCATTTAGCAATTCCTGGAGCCTTGAAAAGGAAAGAGAAAGGGGTGGGGAGACAGGGAATCCGTGGCATACAACAAATGTTGTTTTTCGAGAAATCCCTCCCACCCCGAGTGTAAGAATCCACGTCAAAGGAAGCAAACACCATGTGTAGATAAAACAGGAAGGTGACAGGTTTGCTTGCTTGCAACCAAGATGGGGGGATGCCGATCCCGGCTGCTTGTTCATACAAGGGGGCAGAGGTCCCATCGCCGGCCACTCTGCTGATAATGAAACCAGGGTTAACTAACGCTCTGTCCTGCGTAGAATGGCAGGAAACATCTTCATCACCCATGACTCTTGGAGAGAGTGGCGGGGGCACAGGGGAAGGGGGGAGGGAATTTCCTGTCAAGATTCCAGAAAGGGTGCTTGCTCTCTACGGAGGCATGAGCACAAGCGTGCTGACCCAACACAAGCAAGGCTGCGGAGTGACCACAGGGCCCGGCCCGCCCTCCTCAGGCCACATCTGCTTCATAAGCACAAAGCCTTTGAGAAAGTCATAACAGGAACCTTGGAAAGATAACGTACTTGGAGAAAGGTCTCGGAAGAGTTCATCCAACTGCTTCATCAATGCCCTTTTGCCTTTTCTTCCCCATTCTGTAGTAAAAATGTTTATTTCTCAGTCTCATGCTACAGACCTGCATTTCCTTATATCTGAAAAGGCAATCGAGTTTGAGAGCCTCTCATGCCCCTGGCCCTGAGTTGAACATTTTGTGTACATCGTGCCGTTTAACATTCCCTGCAAAACTGTGATTTGTTGATCCATTTTCCATCAATTTATTTATCAATATAATGATCCATTTTCCCAGGCAATAAGCTGAGGCAGGTATCTAAGATTGAATAGCAATAGTTCAATCTAGGTTCAAATTCTGTGTGGCTGTATACAAGCGGCATGGTGTTCAGGAAACAATTTCACCTTTCCAACCTCAGTTTCTTTAACTATGAGTTGGAGGGCAGAGTTGCCATTATAGGATTATTATGAAAGTTAAATGAGATAGAGCAGACGAAATTTGAATTTAATCGTATGTTATATCTCTCTTCTTTGTGACTCTTCTGTTAAACTCAGAAGCCAAAAAAGACATGGAGTAAAACTAGGATAGTTTTTCTCAGGCTGCCTGACCCCAGGTATCCAAATTTATTTCAGATTAGAATTCATGAGAGAGAGAAATTTTATATTGATCTTGGCTATCCTGTTAGTTTTGCTTTCTTAAAACAGGAGTATGCCCTCTGTAGAAGCCTGCAGAGCTATCTAGACAAGGCTTTTTGATTGTGGAAGATTATCCCTTGGTTTGTGAGGCAATGATAGACAGAACCTATTTTGAGGATGAGTGATGAAACTCATATCACATCCCCTGGTCTTTCATGGTGCGTGGTTTGGTATCAAGCCAGCAATCACCTCCAAGATAAAGGATTCCAAGATGCACAATTTCCTTAGAAGATAGGAAGGTTTTAGTTAAATGAAGCCCTAAAACATTAGCTTCATCAAGGACCCAATTTACTTAATTAGAAGTGAGGAAATTAGGAGCCTGCTCAGTCAAGCTCAAATTCTCACAACCAGCTAAGGGTAGAAGTGGGATTAGAGCTCAGTACGTGTAACCGAAGGCTCTTCCCACTTGATGGGATTCAAATTTTGTGTTTCCTGTCTTCCACATCTTCTTTTAGTTGAGTATCTCATGCCCTTTTCTGAGTATTCTCCCCCTAAAACGATGGATGGGGATTGCAATAGGGCCTTCCCATGGGAAACGTTCATAAAATATTTGTAACGTGAATAAACAATGGTGTACCTGGAAGCATTTTACTAAACGGTTTCTCGAATCTCTGACTGGCTCTTCCTGTTACTCAGACTTAGATTTGGATCAGTTAGTTCAGATAGTGTAGACAGCCATTCACCTGGAGCTGGAGAATGCAGAGCAATTGTTCTCTCCTCCCCCCCACCCCTTTTTAAAAATGTGTCATCCTTTCCTCTATTCTCAGGATGGTCCCTCATTTGAGGAATATTAAACATTGCAATTGCCTTCGAGTAATCACACCTCCAACGACAAGCCAGTCTCTGGCAGTGAATGCTTCTTACTGTTAGAGAATTAGACAAAGTGACAAGGTTAATTCCCAACAGGACACAAGGGTGTTGGTGGTAGTGAGGCTATCATGCTCTGGGAGGCACATCAATTACTTCCCTGACAGCCCAAAATGAGTGGGGGAAGGGCTTCATCTATGCCTAGAATATTACCTCCTCTCAACATTTATCAAGGCTTTTGATGTTCTTCATGATGTGAGTGGGAGGAAAGCAAGGTGCTTTCTTCAAACCCGGCTTTGGAAATTCCATTTGTGCGAGGTTTGAAAATGATTGGGTAGAAATGAACTCCCCACGTGAAAGGGAAAGACATGCATTACATGCCCTGTGCAGCTCGAGTCTGTTCTTCTGGCAAACCTCGCCAAGACCCATCAGGCATGGAGGGAATTATCAGCCTATCAAGTGGAAAGGTGAAATGAGTTTCATCATCTGCTCACTAAAATGACAATTCTAGTGTCAAGTTTCATTTGGTTGATAAATGTCATGTGGGAAGGGACAGCAGCAGGCCCACAGCCTTTCTTAGCTGGCCTGCCGGCATGATGGCAGAGTGGAAGGACTTGCGGGGAAGACACTATGAGTTGGAGAGAAAGGCAGGTTGCAATTCGTGCTCATCTGAGAGGAACCGAGAGATCAATGAGCCTAAAAGACAGCCATATTGAGTTCTAGAGCCACATCTAGCATGTAAATTTATGTCCACATCAATTTATGTCATCCATCACAGTGAAACCATCGGCACATCTCAATGAGGGATTGAGAATCTTGATGCTGCCTTTGGCGTCTTGGTTGGTTCATCCCACAGATTCTCTGAGTATTTATACCAGATATAAAATGGTTACTCAGATTCTCAACAACTGTGTACTGTTCAATCTCTAGTGTGTGAACACCTTTTTTTTTTAATAGAGAAGGGCTGGTTAATGTTTAATATAAGCCAACTTCAGTTGATACTCAGGAAACTTATGTTGAGTGAAAGGATGCTGAGTAAACAGTGTTACAGAATTTGATTCCTTCCTTTAACACCTTACTACTCAAAATGTGGTCCACAGATCACCAGCATCCTCACTATCAGTAAAATTGTTACAAAAAGTACCAAATCTCACTGGGCTCATTCCAGACCCAACTGAATCAGAGTCTGTATTTTGCAAAATTCTCAAGTGATTTTTATGCACATTAAAGTTTAAGAAACTACTCTAAGACACTATGCCCATGAGTTGGGTGGTTTATACCAGGTAAATGGTAATATCTTTTATGTCTTCTAATCTTAAGTGTAAAGAATCTTCTAGACCTGTATTACTGAAAGGGGCAAATGTGTGTGTGTGTGTGTGTGTGTGTGTGTGTAGCACAAAGCATCATCACTCCATTTTCTAGAAAAAAAAAACTATAGCTTTTAAAATAACTTAATGAAAAATCTCTCATTTCTCTTTTCAAATATTATTATTGATGTATCAACATGCCTGAATTCCTTAGAGGGTTTTGAACTCCTGGAAAGTAAGGATCAGATTTTCGGGCATTTCTATATATCACTACAATTATGCACATAATGATTGCTTAAAAATGCTTATTGAACAGGCTCATACTTCTGGGTAAAAATATTCTCTCTCATAGCACCACAGGTTCTTTCTCTAAAACACTAATTACAATTTATAATTATGTATTTCAGGGCTTGCTTCTTTCATGTCTGTTCCCTCCACTAGGTAACAAACTAGAGGAGAACACCACAAGGTTTGTCTCATTCACTTTGGTATTGTGTTTGCCCAATCAAGGAGGGCAGGGTGGTCTCTGTGGCATGAATTCAGATGTGTCAAAGGTGTCCTTAATCAGGTCATAATTTTACCTTTCTACTCCAGGGGGAAAAAAAACCCAAAAACAAAACAAAACAAAAACCAAAAACTTCTTTACACACAATCTTTATACAGAAATCCTACTTACATAAGAGTAATTGTGAAAATTATCAACAGTTGTCAGTTCCTAAGCCCCTGGATTGCTTAGCAGATTGAAAATGTCCATTGCCTCTTGGAAGCCCCAAATTCGGCCTTCCTTTGCTCCATCCACCCTCACCTTCAGCAAGAAATCGTTGCCAATTCTCCGAAGTAGAAACGTTCAGTTTAAAGCCCTGAGTTACAGCCAGGGTTTTGTTTTTCTCCCCTCTCAGAACCGCCCCTTCAGAGAAAGCCGTTGGCTTCCACAGGTCTGCAATACCAGCTCCGTCCCTAGATTCTTCTGCCACCAAACCCATCTTTCCTTTCCAGCTGTTGCTTCTTTGTTGGTGCATGAGCACTTCCTCCCGCTCTGGGGACTTTGGGTTTAACTCTGTTTGGGTGTGTGTGTGCGTGCGTGTGCGCCCTGCTGTGTGTTTGGTGTTTCTTTCGCAGTCTGCACCATTCTGTGGGTGTTTTTCTTGATTTGAAGTGGAACCACTGACTCTCCATAGCCGCCGATGTTTGTGCAATTCTCTGCAAAAATGGCTTCAAGTGTTACCTTGCCTGCTCCACTTCGGGGCAACCACAATGATGAGCAGGCACGAACCCCCTGACACTCGCACTTCACCTCCCTGCTGGCCCGATAAGATCAACAAGCATCAGGCTGCAGGCGGTGTGGCACGTTGGTGCGCTCTGCACAGAGGGAGTGGGGGGCGTTCTGCACTCCCTCCAGGGGTGGGGGGACATGCTCCGCTGCCACCGCTCCCCCAGCGCCCAGCTTCCAGGAGGGGGCGGAGGGGCACGGCTGAGTTTCGGGGGTGGGGTTTCTGAGGGTGCATTTCAGACGCACAAATGGGGCCAGAGGGACTGGTGGTTTATTTGCACCCTTGGCGATTTCTCTACCACAACCAAGAAAATGGCTCACCGGGTGAGCATTTACCCTGAGCCCCACACTGCGCTACAGTGTTTACAAAATAAATATATAAATAGGCTCTGTGAGCCACCTCTCTGCCCTCAAAGTATCTCTGCCTCTGAGCTGACGGGCGGAGTCCCACGGACGTCAGCATCTAACCAGAGGCGAGAACTCAGCACCCCTGCAGCCTGTTAAGGTGGGTGGTCCGCGGGGTGGTATTTCTGATAGGCTTTTCAAATTTGTATTTTGCATGTTATAAGGATTCCTTATGACTCAAAAGGGAAGAGTAACCCTTGATTGGGACAGGATTAGATAGTAATTGTCTCGTGGGCAGGATTATCTGGGTCTCATCTTCATGACCAAAGTCAAGCTCGGTAAACTCGAAGTGACATTGCCGGCGGTGGAAGGCTCAGGGTCAGGAACCCGATAACCCCTGACACAAGGAGCAGGTAGAAGGCGTTTGTATTTAGGAGAAGACGTGAGGTCCAGGGCTGGATGGTGTGGGGGTGGCTCAAGGGACTTTTGTTCAGTTGATCTGAGGTTGGTAGGAGGCGGGGACTTTTTTCACAGACCAGGAAACTGAGGCAAGGAGCGAAGACTGGATCCAGGATACACAGTGATCCTGCAACACAAGAAAGGTGCCATGCAAGGGAATTATTTTCCCCCTAACACTACAAAAGACGGCTGGTCATGAGAAGAAATTATTCATTTAAATTTTTTTTTCCAGGAAGTCAACAACTACTCAGGTTCACCCAGAAGAAGAGAGAAATGGACATCTGCAATGTTCCAGGTTCCTTCACTTAGAATGGGGCGTTTCCAACTTTGTTTCCTAGATGGAGAATCTAATGCTATGAGAGAGGTTAGGCAACTTGGCCGAGGTCCCTAGGCAAATCTGTGGGGTTGGCAAGGAGTTTACTGGGTGTGACCGTCACCCATGCTGCTGCTCCATGTCTGATGTACAAAACTAGCAGACAAGGCTTTAACTCTGCCCCATGAGAGCTCACACCTTTTTAAAGGGTTTCTGGCTCTCCCTTCCCCGCCTGTGAGCTGAGCCTTCTTTTTTCCGCGGGGTCTGTTTAGGTTGGGAAATGTGCAGAAGTTCCTGCAAAGGGGTGTGCCGAGGCCTTCCATCCACTGGTCACAGCTGCCTGCTTCTTTCCCCAGGCTCAGCTGCTCTCCTTAGCCACAGATGGTTGGCCCCATGTTCAGGCACTCCTAACATTACCCTATTAGTAACTGTGAAAGCGTCCCCTGTCCCTGCTCCAAGGCCCAAAGAAATCCACCAACTGTCATAACTGCCTCAGTAGCCACAAAAATGAAATTGGGAGTCCACATACCGGGCACAGTCTTATAATTCTAAAAAGAGAACAAAAGCAACAGGAGGAAATGCAAGCAAAATTCTGGTAGGCCTACGGCACTGCTTATAAGCAGTGGGATCTCTGTAACGCCAGAATGAGGGGGGTTGGACCCCAGAGCCCAGGAAGGAGAATTTGGGAATACATAACGCAGTCACCGTGCCTGGATGTTGCTGGGCTCATCCTGGGAAGGGCAACTCCAGCCAAGGGAGCCCCCTCCTCCAGAGAATTTTGCACTGCTCTCTGGGCCCTTCTCTCTCGGCCTCTCTGTGTCAGCTCACAGTTGGCCTGTTTCTCTCTTTCCAGACCGAGCTAAAGGTGCTAACTCTCTGCTACTCAGAATGGCTTTGGGGGCACTGTTTACCACAACTGGATCAATAGTTCCCAGACTTTATTAAATGCTCACCCTTCTGACCTTGACCAGCAAGCCTACTGCCTACAAATCTCACAATGCCAGATTCCAAAGCTCCAAAGATTGGATCAGCTGAACCAAAGTCTTGGGAGTCTCCATGGGGGAGTTTTGCTTGCAAAAAGAACCAGAAATTCCTGGGCAGGAGAAAAGTGAGGAGAGAGCATGGGGACATAAGCAAGGGTCCCCCCACCCCTCCTTGGCATCTTCTTGGAACACCTAACTTCTTGTCCCGGTTTCCTTTTCTTCAACACATAATCAGCAATAGGACAGGAGCCATTCACACGTTATTAAGAACAGAGTCCCTCTGACTTTCCCTCAGATGCCACTTTCCTCTCTCCTCTCAACACTCCTCCCTCCCAGAGGAGCTGGAAAAGTTGACTAGGTTATATGATCTTCATGCTTTCAGAAGCTTTGATGTGAGTCGCCCTGGTGCCAGATCTCTCTTCAAAAGTTTTGAGCGGCAAAAAATGCAAGTTCCATCCTCAAGGACAGTGGCCGTTCAAATACTTCAGGTCATGATGGTTTTGTTTTGTTCAATCACAGAGTTTCAAAACTGCCGAAACCCTCAGAGTTTCTCTCGTCTGTCATTTTATAAGAGGTAAACTGAGGCACTGAGTGGTGAAGTGACATGGCTTTTACGAAGGAAACTGGACCTGCTCTCTGGCCTTGGAGCTCTCCGCCAAACCCGCTCATGACCATCAGGGCAGCCTCCTTTCTTTTTATTGAGTGCAGCATCAGAACAAGAAGGCTTTAAAGCGATCCAGCAAATCTTGATGCTCTTGTCACCTTTTCCTGCTTGTTGTTTTTGTATTCAGTTACAAATCTGGCTCTGACCCTTGTTGAAAGGGGTCACTGAAAGTGGTAAGGAAAGAGAGAGAGAAATAAGCTTGGTCATGACCCAATCAGTCCATGGTTACTAAGTTTCTCAGGAATGGAGCCCTTTTCATGAGGTCGAAAAGTGGCAGTGGAGGGAAAGCAGGAGCCATGGAGAAAAGATCCAGGGAAGGGGGAGACACCTGGCAACCCCCCTCGTTCTGGGGTTACAGAGATCCCAATGGCCCATGCGGGGCCTGTAGACTAACCAAAGCACAGCGGGAAAGCAACATCCACAGAAAACACTGGTTGCTGTAGAATTCTGGTATAGATTTGATTCCATCACTGACTAAGAGAGGCAGGAAGAAAGAAGAGAATTTTTAAGACAGTTCTTAGGAATGTCTTAAAAAATAGTTTTTCTTAAATTTTAGAACTTATTAAAAATGAGACTTCTTACCCCCAACCTCCAACTCCAGAGTTTCGTGTGGAGACCAGAAATATTTTTCCTTGTTGGTAGTAGTGTTCATACAATCACCCAGTAGTATTTTTATGTTTTTTCTTAAAAAAAAAAACAAAAAAACTTTTTTTTGGGGGGGAATAATTCTACCTTTACAAAAAAGTTGCAAAGATAATATTGAGAATTCAGTATAGCTTTCATCCTGTTTCCCCTAATGTTACTTTATTTAAAAAAATTTTTTAAAAAAGATTTATTTATTTACTTGAGAGAAAGAGAGAGAAAGCAGGGGGAGCAGAAGGAGGGGGAGAGAGATAAGCAGACTCCACACTGAGCAAGGCGCCCAATGCAAGGCTAGATCCCATGACCCAGAGATCATGACCTGAACTGAAATCAAAAGTCAGATGCCACCCAGGCCCCCCTGTTACCTTCTTTCTTTTTTTCTTTTAAAGTTGTGGCAAAATACTCGTAACATAAAATTTCCTACTTAACCATTTTGAGGGTCCAGTTCGGTGGCATTAAACATGTTCATAGGTTGTGCCATCTGTCTTCTGAGGATTTTCATCTTCCAAACTGAAACTCTGTTCCCATTAAACAAAGACTCTCCTTTCTCTCCCTCGCCACCCTGGACACCGCCCTTCTGCTCTCTGCTGCTGTGAATTTGACTCCTCCAGGTACCTAATGTAAGTGGGATGGATCATACAATAATTGTTTTGTGACTGGCTTATTTCACTTAGCGTCGTGTCTTCAAGGTTCATCCATGTTGTAGCATGTGACAGAACTTCCTTCCTTCTTAAGGCAGAATAATAATAGTCTGTGATGAGTATATATAGTATATACATAAGAGATAGTATATATATTATCACTTTATTAACACTTGGGTTGCTTCCGCTTTTGACTATTGTGAACAGCGCTGCTACGAACATGATGCGTAAATATCTTTTTGGGTCTTTGCTTCCAGTTATTTGGGGTATATACCCAGAAACCTAATGTTAATTTGTCACCTAACCATGGCACATTACTGTTCACTAAACTACAGATTTTATTCAGATTCCCCTGCTAAAATATAATCTTTTACTAAGCACCCCAGGGGACTCTGGTTTATTGAGCTAAGGTTTTAGAAATATTGACTTTTTTTTAATGATGGATTTAGTTCAGGAAGCAGTGCTGGCTATTGGAAGGACAGTCAGCCCCTATGCTGAACCCAGAACAGTTTCAGTGGTGGCCTATTGTAATTCATTGCCTTTCACTGAGCCCAACTCTCCAACTTTCTAAGAAGAATGATCACATGGATGGCTTGAGAATTTTCTGGAGAATTCTACAGAGAAGAACTCAAGTTGTTCTGTAGGTAAGAACTTCCCAGCCAGCAGCTATCAAAGGAGAAACTGGCCATTGTTTCTGAATCTTAGGAGTGGACTCAGGAACAGTGAAAATCCTTGAAAGAAATGTGACTGGAGGTTTCCTATATCTCTTGTTTGTCTGGCATTGTCAGAACGCAGGGTCCAGGAAGAGGACATCTGCCTTCCATCGTCCCTGAGCACAGAATCACAAGAAATGTACTTGGCCTGTAGTGAGTGGGATACACGTTTCGCTTGAGGAAGCACTTCCTGATATGACAGTGGGTGACCCAAATCTTTAGTGCCCTGCTTTCGCTTTCCCAAGCAAATGAATCCTTTGTAGTTTCTCAAGTAACTACTGCTAGTTTTAGTGCTTCATTTACTTAACAGATGTTTATTAAGAAAAAAGCATGTACCCAAACCCTACGAGACCATAAAGATGCAGGGATTGGTCGGTTGAACCTCTACCCTTAAGGCCCATGCGCAGGCTAGTGAAAAAAAATAGATGCCTATGTACATAGAGGGTACATACCTCAATATCATCAAAGCCATCTACGAAAAACCCACAGCGAATATCATTCTCAATGGAGAAAAACTGAGAGCTTTTCCCCTAAAGTCAGGAACACGGCAAGGCTGTCCACTATCACCACTGCTATTCAACATAGTACTAGAAGTCCTAGCCTCAGCAATCAGACAACAAAAAGAAATAAAAGGCATCCAAATCGGCAAGGAAGAGGTCAAACTCTCACTCTTTGCAGATGATATGATACTTTATGTGGAAAACCCAAAGGACTCCACTCCAAAACTGCTAGCACTCATACAGGAATTCAGTCAAGTGTCAGGATATAAAATCAATGCACAGAAATCAGTTGCATTTCTATATACCAACAACAAAACAGAAGAAAGAGAAATTAAAGAGTCAATCCCATTTACAATTGCACCCAAAACCATAAGATACCTAGGAATAAACCTAACCAAAGAGGCAAAGAATCTGTATTCAGAAAACTATAAAGTACTCATGAAAGAAATTGAGGAAGACACAAAGAAGTGGAAAAACATTCCATGCTCATGGATGGGTAGAATAAATATTGTGAAAATGTCTATGCTACCTAGAGCAATCTACACATTTAATGCAATCCCCATCAAAATACCAGCAATTTACTTCAAAGAAATGGAACAAATAATCCTAAAATTTATATGGAACCAGAAAAGACCCCGAATAGCCAAAGGAATGTTGAAAAAAAAAAGCAAAGTTGGCGGCATCACAATTCCAGATTTCAAGCTCTATTACAAAGCTGTCATCATCAAGACAGTATGGTACTGGCACAAAAACAGACACATAGACCAGTGGAACAGAATAGAGAACCCAAAAATGGACCCTCAACTCTATGGTCAACTAATCTTCGACAAAGCAGGAAAGAATGTCCAGTGGGAAAAAGACAGTCTCTTCAACAAATGGTGTTGGGAAAACTGGTCAGCCACATGCAGAAAAATGAAACTGGATCATTTCCTGACACCACACACAAAAATAGACTCAAAATGGATAAAAGACCTCAATGTGAGAAAGGAATCCATCAAAATCCTCGAGGAGAACACAGGCAGCAACCTCTTCGACCTCAACCGCAGCAACTTCTTCCTAGGAACCTCACCAAAGGCAAGGGAAGCAAGGGCAAAAATGAACTATTGGGACTTCATCAAGATTAAAAGCTTTTGCACAGCAAAGGAAACAGTCAACAAAACCAAAAGACAACTGACAGAATGGGAGAAGATATTTGCAAATGACATATCAGATAAAGGGCTAGTATCCAAAATCTATAAAGAGCTTCTCAAACTCAACACCCATAAAACAAATAACCCAGTCAAGAAATGGGCAGAAGACATGAACAGACATTTCTCCAAAGAAGACATCCAAATGGCCAACAGACACATGAGAAAGTGCTCAACATCACTCGGCATCAGAGAAATACAAATTAAAACCACAGCGAGATACCACCTTACACCAGTCAGAATGGCTAAAATCAACAAGTCAGGAAATGACAGATGTTGGCGAGGTTGCGGAGAAAGGGGAACCCTCCTACACTGTTGGTGGGAATGCAAACTGGTGCAGCCACTCTGGAAAACAGTATGGAGATTCCTCAAAAAGTTGAAAATGGAGCTACCCTACGACCCAGCAATCGCACTACTGGGTATTTATCCTAAAGACACAAAGGTAGTGATCCTCAGGGGCACGTGCACCCGAATGTTTATAGCAGCAATGTCCACAATAGCCAAACTATGGAAAGAACCTAGATGTCCATCAACAGATGAATGGATAAAGAAGATGTGGTATATATATACAATGGAATACTATGCAGCTATCAAAAGAAACGAAATCTTGCCGTTTGCAACGACATGGATGGAACTGGAGGGTATTATGCTGAGCGAAATAAGTCAATCAGAGAAAGACAATTATCATATGATCTCTCTGATATGAGGAACTTGAGGGGCAGTGTGGGGGGTCGTGGGGGGTAGGGAGGGAAAAATAATGAAACAAGATGGGATGGGGAAGGAGACAAACCATAAGAGACTCCTAATCTCACAAAACAAACTGAGGGTTACTGGGGGGTGGGAGGGTAGGGATAGGGTGGATGGGTTATGGACATTGGGGAGGGTTTGTGCTTTGGTGAATGCTGTGAAAGATGTAAGCCTGATGATTCACAGACCTGTACCCCTTGGGCAAATAATAAAAATAAAATTAAAAAAAAATTAAAAAAAAAGATGCCTATGTAAATACACTTCAGAGCGATGATTATTTCAAATTGCAAGTTATTTTTGCATGAATTTAGTGTGGTTTTGACTAAATGTCAAGGGGCCTAGGATCCTTTTACAGCAGCATCAAGTCCTTACGAAGCAGCATGGGAGTACTTTTCCAGAAGAACCAGTTCGACGTGGCTTTACAGCAGTGAGCCTCTGAAGGCAAACACTGAGACTAAGTCTAGGTGATCTCTGACAGGACCATTAAAACTTACGATTTTTCAATTTGACAATGTTGTGAAAGCCATTTGCGCTCAGTAGGAACTGTACTTCAAATTCTGAATATGGATCTTTTCTTGGGCTAGTGAGTGACCTGTAGGAGGATCCTCTCTTGGGAGCTTGGCAGGGGCAGAAAGCCGGCTCCCGGTCAGCCAGGTGATCACCAGGGTAAACAACTCATACCGTTACAACCATTCTGCACCCATCCAACTGTTCTGGTTTTCACCTTCCATGCAGTATGCAGTAAATTACATGAGATAGTCAATATTTGATTAGAAAATAGGCTCTGTGTTAGATTATTTTGCCCACGTGTAGGCTCATGTAAGCTTTCTGAATCCCTGTAAAGTAGATGAGGTTAAGCTGTGATACTGGATAGGTCAGGTGTCTCAGATGCATTTTTTTTTAAAGATTTTATTTATTTATTTCACAGAGGGAGAGAGATCACAAGGAGGCAGAGAGGCAGGCAGAGAGAGAGAGGGGGAAGCAGGCTCCCCGCTGAGCAGGGAGCCCGATGCGGGCCTCGATCCCAGGACCCTGAGATCATGACCTGAGCCGAAAGCAGAGGCTTTAACCCACTGAGCCACCCAGGTGCCCCTCAGATGCATTTTTGACTTAAGACATTTTCAACTTGTGATGGGTTTGTTGGGACCTAAGCTCATCATAAGTCAAGAAAGATCTGTATGGTGCATAAGAGCTTAAAGGTCTATAAACTTGTGAAGCAGCATTATTACTGCTGCCCCAGGCATATGGAATTCTTTAAACATTCTTTCAACTCAGTCTTTTCATGCAAAGATGTGGGAGAAAATGGAAAATGAACCCAGAGGGCCATTTTTATGATGCTGCTTTAGATGTACACAGGGATGTACGTTTCATGGTGGAAGCATGTGAAACCCAAAACAGGCAACCCAAGACACTCCAAGGAAGTATTAAAACAGGAAAATGAGGAGAATTCAGAGAAAGGGGAGGACCTGGGCTGAAATCTGGTTTAGCTTCTAGTCAAATCGGTGACTTGGGAAAAGCCCTCGAGGGCCTGTAACAAAGGTAGAGGTGGTCATGACCTCAGCACCAACATCTTTACATCTTTTTGGAGCAGTGTCAATTCCTGGGGACCCCCTTGTGGTAGCCCTGACTCAGAAGGAAACTCATCAGCTACTGCATCACACCATCACAGACCACTTCCTGAAGGGCTTTGGGTTTTCCCTAGAAGGCTCTTGTTCATGTACAGATCCTGCCAGGAACAGAGAGGAGATCTGCTAGGCAGGCCAATTTGAAAATGAGACATTCTATATAATAAATACATACACCATAATACATAAATAAAGAGCTATAGAGCTAGGAGAAAAAGGAACAGAGTTGAAGTTGGACCTTTCTGTATGTGTGTGTTAGCGAATACATATATATACAGACATACCCACACTCACAATTTACTTATTATCTATGTTTTATAATGCATATGTAAAAGGTAGATGCAGAAGTAGGGAAAGAAACCACATCTCTAGAAGGGAGAGAGAAAAAAAATTAGTGATGTAGGTTAGCCTTTCCTAAATTCATGGGTTTCATGATAATAAGTATTATGTAAAGACAGAATTGTGTAATAAATTCAAGAAAGGTTGGATAAAACAAACCCAAACATTCATCGTTGGCCCTCTTAGAATTGTTAATATGCTAATGGATTTGTAAATCTCATTTCTCACATTTGTGGCCATTAAACACATTTTTTTTTTTTTGAAAAGCAGCTCGCACTAGCAATCCATAGAGGACCCTTTGGGAAATGCTGACCTAAGCTGAATGCAGTTGCTTGTTTGAACATTAGTTCTGCCTGGGCTTTCTGACAGGCAAGGCAATTAAAGGAACATAATGGGTTATAGTTTTTTCATCAGATAAAATCTATTTTTGTTTCAGATTCTAAGTTAAAGTGAATTTTTGAATGCGAAAAAGGTTATTGAACTACATAAACAATTATCTCTTTAACAATGACTTCATGAAAAATGTAGAGTAATAATAATAGTAAGTATTGCTACTTGCTGGGAATAAGCCAAGGACATAACTTGAAAACTTAACTTAGGAAAAGATACTTTGTATTGGGGAAGGGGAGTAGGGCCTGATGCTTTCTAATAACCCCATTTGGTTAAAAAAATCATTATATTTAGAATACCTGGAACTCCTGCTTGAATGCTAATTCATTTATCTCTGATTTGGACAAGAGTTGGAATTCACTAATTTACATCTCAAGTCTATGGCTGGATCCAGAGCTGCTTCCTGACTGAAGGAATTTCCACAAGCTTTTGATGCTGGGTCTGCAGATGACAAAGTTTGGGCATTCTATTAGGCACTTGAGGAACCTACCCTCTTCCTTCACCTAAATAAAAGAAATTCCAAACCCTCCACAGATGCACCTTATGGGGATCCTGCAGTTAAGACCAAGACTTTCTCAAGAAGCCATCTTGGATTTGCTCAAATGCTCAGACGGGTGCTTGAGTGGATTGTACAGGTGGACAGGGATGGCTGGCTGACTAACCACAGCGAAACATGCCAGCAGAGTCAAGGAAGAAAGATACCATCCCTTTTCTGATGGCGAGAGGTTCTTAGAAAGTAAAGAAATGCAGACAGTCTTCATAACAGCTGTCTTATCCCCTTGATCTCATTACTCCTTGTTAGCACAAACCATTCAGGACAGTTATAGTGAAAGTCCTGATAAGGAGGAAGTGATCACTTTCAAACTAATCTAGCATATCTGTCATGAGATGGTGATAAACAAGGACGGTCTAACTGTTAAGTAATCAATGACATTGATTTGTAATTGGAGATATAATATTAGTTCCTCCTTCACTATCTTTCCTACCACCCGTCACACACAAGCACACACACGTACACACGCACACATGCATGTACACGCACACACACATAGGCATTAACCAAGTTGAGTCTGGTTCTTTATTTCTTTCTTTCCTCTTTTTTTTTTTCTGTACTGATTGCAGTCAGTATTTCTCTTTATCAGAGAATTTACCACATGATGATGAAATTAACTGTTCATGTGTCATCTTCTTCACTAAACTCTACACCCCTCCAAGATAGGGTCAATATGTTATCCCCTTAGGGGCACCTGGGTGGCTTAGTCCGTTAAGCAGCTGTCTCTTGATTTTAGCTCAGGTCATGATCTTAGGGTCCTGGGATTGAGCCCCATGTTGAGCACTCACCAGGGAGTCTGCTGGAAATTTGCTCTCCCTCTGTTCCTCCCCCCACTCTCATGTGCTCTCTCTGTCAAATAATTAAATAAATCTAAAGAAACAAACATATTATCCCCTTAAAATCTTACTGACCAGTACAGAAATTTCTTCACAAATAGGGTAAGTATATCAGGTCTAGACTAGTTCCATGGACACTCAATTATGCCATACTCACAGATGAGTTTGACTAGGTGTTTCCTTCTTTGATATAATCTATTCTTTTTATATGAGAGCTCCATGAGAAAATAAGCTTTTCAGTCCAGACTACAAAGTGGACATACCACCTCTAAAGAACCTACAGGAATCTTTTCATGAGGAACATAACTTTGAAACATAATTAGAGTAATGCCAACCTAAGACAATTCAGGTCGGTCTCTTTTGTGAATTCTGTCAAACCCAAGAAAATCCAAATAATGATTACATGCCAGAAATGAACAAATAAAAAATCCTTTTACCAGCACCTGAGTTTAGGGTCCCCAATCCACTCTGAGTTCTACCAAAATTCCTTTGTTTCATGCCTGGAAAAGAAGGAGATTCGCACCCTGTATAAAAGGAATTCACGGTCTATAATCTTTATTCCTCACATGCAAATAATATAAATTTGTTCAAAGATGATTAAGAAATTGGACTCTTTACTCTTTAATTTGCAACTTAACATTCTTCCACCAAACCATTTTTAGATATTGGAATACAATATTCTAGAGCACTCTCCCAACAGAAATATAATTGTAAGCCCTATTTGTAATTTTATATTCTCTAGTAACCTAATTGAAAAATAAAAGGAGACAGGTGAATTTTATTGTAATAGTATATTTTCTTCAACTCAGTATCTCCAAAATACTGTCACTTTAACATGTAATCAGTATAAAATTATTCAGGAGATAGTTTGCATTCTTTCCTTTGTACTAATTGTTTGAAATTCATTATATATTATACACTTACAAAATATCTGAGTTTGGACCAGTCATATTTCAGTGCTCAATAACGCTTGAGGCAGGTGGCTACTGTCTTGAACACCACCATCTATGAAGCCCTTCACAACAGAAAAAGCTATCTGTTTTCTCATGGCATATATGGTTTTGTTGAGAAGATATTAGCCGAAGAATTGATGGGTCTTATAGTGCTGAGTTGATATATGATATTTGATAAGAAATAGTTACCAAGTTCTTAAAATGTTCTAAACTTTATTCTAAGCACTGGCAATATAGTTGTGAGCAAAAAGTCAAAATATCCTTCCTCACAGAGCTAACACTCTGGTAGTGGGAGACAGACAGTAATCTAGGCAAACACTTAAATTTATTTTAATGTCAACAAATAACAGGGAAAAAATTAAAGTTGGGTAAAGAGGATACAAAATGTGGAGGAAGGAATTTGGGTTTTACAAATAGTTGCCAGGGAAGATCTCACTGAGAGGGTCATGCTTTGTTAGAGACTTTTCACCTTGGTAATATTCCAAGAAAATTATGGTCTTGGATAACTTTTATTTTTATTTTGGTAAAGACAATTAATGATGAAAGGTACAAATTAATGTGATTTAATGTTTAAATCATATATATATATGTGTGTGTGTGTATGAAACAGAATGAATAAAAATAAAAAGACTTTCACTCAATTTTTTTGTGAGGGCTGACCATCTGCTAAGCATTGGGGATGCAACAAAGAGTAAAACATATAGTCTCTGCTCTCCTGGGATTTGTATTCTTAAAAGAGAGAATATTAATATATTAATTAAATACTTGGAATGATAAATACATAATTAAATATTGGGATTGGTATTATGACTTTATATAACTAAAGGACCCAAATCAGACCTGAGCTAGACAAAGGATGTCAGAACTTCCTGAGTCAAAATTGAAGGGAATAGTGGAGAAAATATTCTAGGAGGAAGGAGTAGTGTGTATAAATGGTAGTGTATTCAAAAAAAAATATAGCTTGTCTGGCTGTAGTGAGGGAAGAGCTCGACCAAAATGAAACTGATATTGGGTGTACCATAAAGTGATTCAACAATTCCATAGGTCACCCAGTGCTCATCGTATCTGACCAACTTATTTCACTTAGTATTATACTCTCTAGCTCCATCCATGTGGTTTCAAATGGCATGATTTCTTTCTTTTTTATGGATGAATAACATTCTATTATATATATAATATGTATAAATGCATGCCATGAGAAGGAGCTCATCCTCACTTATCATCAGGGAAATGCTGATCAAAACTATAACGACATATTACCTGTCAGAATGGCTAAAATCAACAGCACAAGAAACAACAGGTGTTGGTGAAGATGTGGAGAAAAGGGAACCCTTGTGTATTGTTGGTGGGAAAGCAAGCTGGTGCAGCCACTGTAGAAAACAGTGCGGAGGGTCCTCAAAAAGTTAAAAATAGAGCTACTCTACAATCAAGCAATCATACTACTTGGTATTTACCCAAAGAATACAAAAACACTAATTCTAAGGGATACACGCACCCCTATAACAGCATTATTTACAAAAGCTAAGACATGGAAGCAGCCCAAGTGTCTATCGATTGATGAATGAATAAAGAAGAGGTGGTATATATATATGCAATGGTTTGTTTCTTTTAAACATTTAAAGTTCTACAGAAGGTAACAAGACAGGATTTTGTGTTTAAATAATCCCACTGACCTTAGTATGGCAAACGAATTGGAGGGCTGGCCAGAGACCAGTAGGTAGGGCCTGGAGCTGTCCTCAGTTCAGGAACAGAATGTTGATCTTGTATATGCACTTCTTGTGAAGAGAGAATCAACAGGATTTTAGACACTGTGACTCCTCAGGTGAGTGGATGAGGGATAGTCTGTCAAGACTCAAGGCCTCAGAAAAGAGACTGTTAGGTGATTTTGCACCACAACATTTGGAAATGAAAATATTAAGAAGATACGGATGAGACAGAGTTCTAATCAGGAAAAGTTTTAAGAGAATGCTGCTTAGGGTCATATTACATTAGACAATTTAGAACTTACATGTTAGCCTCATATATTAATTAACTTTCTCTGCAGGTTTCAATTCTGCTTATGATAGCTTCCCCCATCTTTTTTTTTTTTAATGAAAGTGAGTAGAGTGCAAGAGGCAGTTATTAACTGGTTTCCCCATTTTAAAAATGATTTTTTGGGCCCAAAGTGACCAAGATGTAAGGCCATTGAGGTTCTTGGAAAGTTGTTGTTGATCAATGCAGTTTCTATATTATGTTTGCACAGGTCACATTGAGTGGCACAATATAATCCATTCTAAAAACTTGATAAGAGATAATCTGATTTTTTCTTAAAGCCTAATAGGACAGAGGATCGGGATTTAGAAGACTTTTTATATTAAAAGAGTTCTCTTAAAGCTTTCCATTGACTGAAAATAAGCAGAAAATGATGCTATGGAGTTCCAAATAACTTGATAATACAAAATCTCTTTTTTTTTTTAACTTTTTTTTTTAAAGATTTTATTTATTCATTTGACACAGAGAAGATTACAAGTAGGCAGAGAGGCAGGCAGAGAGAGAGGAGAGAGGAGGAAGCAGGCTCCCTGCTGAGCAGAGAGCCCGATGTGGGCCTCGATCCCAGGACCCTGGGATCATGACCTGAGCCGAAGGCAGCGGCTTTAACCCACTGAGCCACCCAGGCGCCCAT
>LNAC01000628.1:847155-911473 GCA_002007465.1 Ailurus styani
AAAAAAAAAAAAAAAAAAAAAAAAAAAAAAAAAGAAGGTCTTTGTTAAATGTCCAACTCTTCCCCTTGCTCTGACTGCATAGCCTCTTTCCACAACTGCTCCAACCCATCCTTTCACTGATTGCTCTCCACATCTCTTAGGCAGCTCTTCCCTCCGTACCTTTGTCCCCGTTCTTGACTTACGATTGTAATTGAGTAATTCATCTCATGTCATTTTATGCACAGCATCCTGTCTTCCCAGTTACTCTGAAAACTTTTTGCATACAGGGTCTAAGTCTTTTAATTCTTATTTATTATTCTTGAGCAACAAATTTAGGAATGTAGCACAACTAGTGGCATCATACAGGCAGGCACCTGCCTTTAGTCCTTTGTATCATGTAAATTTTGCTGTCAGCTATTCTGCTCAACAAGGGATGTCTAATAAACAACTCCGCTTTGCTTCTTGCCTTCTTCTATTGATTCTCGAACATCTGTATTATTCACCACTGTATCCCCTGCATGCAGCAGAGTACCAGGTACAATAATGGGAACTTACTACATGTTTCTTGGTTCCCAGTGGACTGACTGATTGGCTGGGACAGAAGTAACAATCCTCATAGTCTGTAGGGTGGCCGATATTTAGGAATACTTTGCTACAGACTAGAACATGGGGGGTCTGCTTACTGAGTTCTGCAAATGCCTATTGACTTACTCAGAGAAGCTGATATTGGAGAAAAGTTGGCCACCGAGGCACAGAATGATGCTAAATATAAGATAGTTAGATGTCACCTCATTCCCCGTTGAATGATTTCACTTTTGCTGAAGGGCCCAGACTGCACATTTTTACATTTGAGTTATAAACACAAGAGAGAAGATGGGGGATAGGGTAGGGGAGAAAGAGACAAAGATGCTATGCAGCTGGCTTGGATGATTAAAGAAGAGGCCACAAACCAAGGAATGGAAAGATCTAGAATGTGGAAAAGGAAAGGAAACGGAATCTCCCCTAGAGCCTCCAGTGGGAATGTGGCCCTGCCAACAAGTCGATTCTAACCTTCAGGATCATAAGATATTAAATTTGTTTTCTTTGAGTCACTAATTTTTGGTGATTTATTATAGCAGCAATAGGAAACGAATACAAGGTAGCAAGGCACAGTGAAGCCAGAGAGTTCTGGGACAACCTTAGGGTGTGGCAAAACACACATATAACCCAAAATGTCATACACTAGAGTAGAAAAGCTGGATTATCTCAGAAGAGGAGGGATCCCTGTGGTGCGAGGCACAAAGTGAGGTGCTAATTTTTCTAAACGTTTCTGTAGAAAACAAAATTACTCTTGAGACAGAAGAGTGGCGTTAAACCCCATGCTAATTTTGACCACATAGCCTGTGTCCTAAAAACCCAAAAAAGACTTTTGGGTATGGGAGGGAGATTGAGCACATGGTTTACATACTCAATATGAAAATAAAAGGAGGTACAAAGAATCAGACCTATAAATACAGAGAACGAACTGGAACTTTTTAGAGGGAAGAGGGGGGATGGGCTAAATGGGTGAAGGGGAGTGGGAGATACAGTCTTCCAGATGTGAAATGAACAACTCATGGGCAGAAAGGGTACAGCACAGGGAATAGGTTCAATGGTATTGTGATAGCGGTATGTAGGTACAGGTAATTTCTACACTTGTGCAGAGCAGAGCATAATGTACAGAATTGTCAAGTCGCCAGGTTGTAAACCCAAAACTAATGTAATCTGTGTCATCTACCCTCAAATTAAAAAAAAAATAAAAATGTAAAGTTAAAAAAAGGAGGTATAGGGTGGGATCTATGAACAACTTTCTATGAGATGTGATTTGATATGTTTTTAAAGTCTCATTGCTTCTAAAATCTCAATTTCTTGGCTGTCATGGTATCTGGGTTAAAGGATTGTCTCCACTCTCCATGGTTTTGGTATCATTTACAGAATAGCCTTACTATAAAAATTTACTCTGTTTAAACAGTTTAAAAATCTACAGACACCCATTAACTAATGGAGGATGATTTTCTTTACAAATGCGATCATGTGGTTCTATGACTAGGTGTCCACGGTGTTCTTTGATTGGTACAATATCCAGTACACAAGCTCCCAGCAGGAGCTCCTTCATCCCAAACCCAGTGGGAAGTCCCTGACCCTCACTTAAAAGACACGTAGCAGCTCGAGTCCAGAGCCAACAGGTTTGTTTAATTGACCCCATTTCTATGTGGCTCACATCCACTCTCTTTTGTAGTTCAGATTCCTTTCTATTCTGCCAGCCTCCCTTCAGGCAGCCCTGACAGGCACTGCCCAGGATTCCTGAACTAACATTACTTGCGTGTTTTTCTAGAGACTTTATTGTTTAGAACAGTGTTCGTTTCAGAGCAAAATTGAGCAGAAGGTACAGAGATTTCCCAGATCCTCCTGCCCCCACACAGGGTTAGCCTGGCCCTTTACCAACATCCCCCACCAGAGTAGTGCATTTGTTACCATTAAGGAACCTACATTGACACATCGTTACCATCCAAAGTTGGTGGTGTTCATTAGGGCTCACTCTCAGTGCTGTACATTCTATGGGCTTGGACAAAGGCATAACCACCCATATCCATTGTGATTGTATCCCACAGAGTATTTGCACTGCCCTAAAAATCCTCCTTCGTTCATCTCTCACTTCTCTTGGGCCCTGGCGATCACTGATCTTTCATTGTCTCCATAGTTTTGCTTTTTCCAGAATGTCATAGACTTAGAATCATACAGTAGGTGGCCTTTTCAAATTGACTTTCACTTACTAATATGAATTTGGGGTTCCTCCATGTCTTCTCATGGCTCCATTGCTTCTTTCTTTCTAGTGTTGAATAACGGTTCATTGTCTGGATGTACTACAGTTTATTACCCATTCATCTACTGAAGCACGGCCTGGTAGCATCCAGACTGACGATTATGAACAAAGCTGCAGTGAACACCTGTGTACAGGTTTTTGCATGAAAATTAGTTTCAACTCCTTTGGGAAAATACCAAGGAGCATCATGACTATGTCATATGGTAAGGCCATGTTTAGTTTTGTAAGAAACTGCCCGACTGGGATTTCCAAGTTGCTGTACCATCTTACATTCGCACCAGCAATGCGTGAGAGTTCCTGTTGCACCAGGATTTGGTTGTGTCCGTGTTTTAGATTTTGGGTATTCTAATAGGTGTGCAGTGGCTTCTTACACATTTTTGCCTTTACACCATAAATAAATTCTTTAATGGCGGGGACTGTGTCTTGTATCTTAACTCACAGAAATAAGGAAAAATAAATCCTAAGTCTGTTCAACCTCATCTATGTTATTATCTGTGTGATTCTTTCCAGATTATTTCATCTAACAATGAATGCATCATTCACATAACCACTAAAATACCACCCCTTGAGGGTTGGGATCATCAAATCATCCTTCTTAAAACAAAGACAGAAGACCGTTGTAGGCCCTTGGACTTGGAGAGAGAGGGCGACTCGGTCAGGAAGCGGGCTCCTCCCCCCTGTAGGTGTGCACTAGATGCGATGCAAAGTACGCAGGCACTGGGGACAGATGTTCTAGTACGTGGCCCCTAAACTCCATCCAACATTATAATTCTATGACCTTTGTCATTCAAGTTGCACCCTCGGGAAATTCTATCCAGCCAGGACTTTGGCTGTAAATGATACCAAAAGAAAGCAAGATCCAAAGTGATACTAGGTATGATTTTCTCTTCAAATTCATCTCGTTCAATTCTTTATCTTCTATGCTGTGTCTGGTCATAGTAAAAAAACTCACTGGTCCCACCGTATAATCCGATCTCCCCTATCTTTTGGCAGGACTCATGGAGCAAAAGTTAAACCTTTGGTCTGTCTTCATAGGCTGCCCCTCCCTGTGCCTCTCAGGAATCAACTTAGATACCATATCTTCTGCGAAGCTTTCCTGAGCTCACAAGACCATTCTGAGGGCCCTTGCCCACGTTCCCATCCTACTCCAAGCTTCTCGCAACTGCATCTTCATTTACTGTTCATTTGTCTCTATCCAGGAGCCTACAAGCTTCTGAAGGGCAGGGAGGGCCTCATTCCCTCGAAACTCCCAGTAACCAGCATACTGCCTTGTATACATTAAACATTGCTTACATTGTATTGCATTTAACAAATGAATGATTGAAGGCCCAAATACTGCCATCGAGCACTCAACTTAAGCCCAGTTTTTAGTTGCCACAGTTAGACATCAGTAATCATTTAATAGATATGGAGAGGGAGAGGGAGACAGAAAAATACAATTGAGAGCATTGTGTACTGAGATATTATTTCCTACTTTTATTCATAAAGGCCCACAGTTCAGCCTTATACTCATAGGCCAGAGACCTGGGGGAAAGTGTCCACACAGAAGCCTTGCCCTTTTCCTGAGTGAAGCTCCATAGCAGAAGCTTGGAAGGGTATAAGAGTGTATCAGCTCAGGGTGCCTGTGTGGCTCAAGCATTAAGAGTCTGCCTTCGGTTCAGGTCATGAGCCTAGGGTCCTGGGATCGAGCCCCTCATCGGGCTCCCTGCTCAGCGGGAAGCCTGCTTCTCCCTCTTCCACCACCGCTGCTCTATTCCCTCTCTTTCTGTCTTTCTTTGTCAAATAAATAAATAAAATCTATAAAACAAAACAAAAAAAAGACTGTATCATCTCTGCCCAGCATTGACTCTGACTGGACAACATGGGCAGGTTTCTACATTGCCTGATTACACAGATCCCAGGGTTTTGTCCACAATTAACCTCTTCTGTCAGCTTGCCATGATGCTTATAATCTCTGCAACTAAAATCACTCCTCTCACGGGCGCCTGGGTGGCTCAGTGGGTTAAAGCCTCTGCCTTCAGCTCAGGTCATGATCTCAGGGTCCTGGGATCGAGGCCCGCCTAGGGCTCTCTGCTCGGCAGGGAGCCTGCTTCCTCCTCTCTCTCTGCCTGCCTCTCTGCCTGCTTGTGATCTCTCTCTGTGTGTCAAATAAATAAAATCTTTAAAAAATAAATAAATAAAATCACTCTTCTCACCATAGTAAGACCGCATCTAGAAGCTCACATTTTACACCCAAAGCAGGTCCCTAAAATGGCTGTCACAATCAAGGTTTCAGGAACGTGGATTTGTCAGGGCTAGTTCCTATTGCTAGAAAACTGTGCCCTAAGAAAAGGGATGATGGAGAAATTCTTGGTGAAGAACCTGATGTCAGGAAATATTTGGCCCTGAGGTACTGAAACCACCTACAAGTGGAAGGTGACTGTGTGAATCTCCGTGTTGGGTGAGGAACCTCAAAGTCTCTGGCATCCACTGGGGAAGAAGGGGGGAAGGTGAGTGAGGACAACCCAGCATCTCAGTTCTGTCATGGCGTGGTCCCACTCACCCCTACAATGAGCTTTCAAAGTTGGGGCCCATTTTTCTTGGTATGTACAAGCTATCACAACATATCTTGGTTTCTCTGTTTTCTTGTAAAGGTGTAAAGTTCTCTGTCTTCAGGGTGTGTCTCACCCCATTGCCACAATTTAGAAGTGTAACATTCTGACTGCACTTTTGAAAATAGAGTGAAGTTTTGTGGCTACATATTTTCTCTGACTGCGAGTGAAGTGAACAAAAAATACAGACTCGTTGTGTTGCAGGAAAGGCTTGAAGCAAACAACAAAATATTGATCGAGAGAGATTATTAATACGATATGGTCACACTAGTTTCATTTCCAGAGAGACTGGAGAAGCTCTGCTAAATCCTGCTCTGTGAAATATTTCTCTCTTCTACTGGGAAGTTTCTTTCTGGGGCTTGGCATGGGAGAGACTGCCCATGAACATTTTCCCCTTAAAACAGAAATGCTGAAGAAATGCCAAGTCTTCCTAACTAATAACCACAAATAATTGAAACCTGGACTCCATCAACTCCTTGTGAATTTCTAGGTTTATTTCCTTAGTTGTCAGGCTGACTTAATAATACCTAATAGTTCCTGCTTCTTGTTTCTTTGCTCATCTACCCCAACCCAGAGTTGAGAATTTGAGGAAGACATAATTTTCCTGCTGCTGACCTCATTCTCTGTTTCACTTATAGAAGACTCAAAGCGATGGTTCTCATCAGTCATTTGTTTCTCCCTAGAACTTATTGGAAGATCAAGAAATGTGGCTTCTAATGTCTCATACAGAGTGAAAAATGTGCTTTTTCTTGTCTACACAGACCATAACATAAAGCTAAAAAAATTTGACTAACTGTAGCTAAATTTTGGAAAAAGGTGCTTTAAAGCCTGAGAAGTAGTTGCACATGTATTTTCTCTTTTGATTCCTCTAAACTTGGAAAATCGTGCTGACTCCATTTCACAAATGTGAAAATGGAGGTCCCGAAAGAATGAAGCAACATGCGACAAGGCCACGCTGCTCACAAGGGACTGATCTGAAACCAAAACTTGACTGTAGATCATGTGCTTTTCACTCTCACCAGTGAGGGAGATAAAAGTGGGTTGGCTGCCCAAAAGTTATTAAGATGCCTTGCAGGGTGCCAGGCCAAAAATCAAACAAAACCCCCCGCTAAAGATCAAAACCTCCCTGAACTCAAAACCCCAGAAAGAAGGAAATTATTTTTTCCTTAGAGGAGGCAAATGGAGATGGGGACCCTGTTGATTTCACACGGGAGTAGCACTCACCTCTGACTGGCCTCATGGTCTCCCGGATCTTCCTAAACCAAGGTTCTGGGGCACGAATTAATCAGGCTGAGAGTACAGGAATTTATCTATCCTCCTATTCCTGCCGACTGGTGATTTAAAGATGTGAATCCACTCGATTATCTAACAGTTAGGAAGTGAATCCAAATTTCAATGACACGGCGATGAGAGCCCAGGACAACACCTAAGACTATGACTGGCAATTAATTAGACAGATAGCATCTTACATTTGGAAAGGACCTCAGAGGTCTGATCCAATCCTGCTGCTGGAACAGGAACCCTTCCACAGCTAGCCTGACAAATAGTCATCAGGCCTTCTCTCTGGGGATGGGAATTTTCATGTGTGTTGAGGCAGCCATTCCACTCTTACTAGATGGGATCTTGTGGGTAGTAGGTCTTGCCTCCATGGAATTGAATTCTATCCCTTTTAAACTGTAAGTCCACCGTCTGGACCCAGCTCTGCCCTCTGGCACTATAATGAATGTGGTTGCTTATGCATTTATGCTCTCTTCCCAGCATGTGAAGTCAGCCCTCATGGTTTTCTTAAAACATCTCCTCTCTAGCAAAGTAGACTCAGCTTCTCCCACACTTTCTGTATTCACTAATTTTCAGGCTCTCTCTAGAAGGTTTCTTGCTTGGACACCCCCCACCCCTCTACCACCTTTTCAGTGACATAGTGATATAGAGTCTGTTTTCCCTGCTTAGTCTGACTCAATATTAACATGCTTTTGATACCTTTACTGGTCATAAGCTCCAGAGCAATGGGGCTATATATATGTGGTGGTTGGAGATGGTATCGCTCCCTGAGCTCTGTAACCCACTGGAGTTTACCAAACGAGAACTGGTTTTCTTCATGTCATCTACCTCAGAAGCCACACCACCAGCGAGGGGGCCAGAAGCAGTTGTCAATATACAGGCCACAACTAATACAGAATTGTCCCTTTGAACCAATTTTTGCTACCATAAGCTTTTTGTCTATCTAGTATTGCATCTCTTCAAATACAGAGGGGAAAACAACAACAACAAAAACAACAACAGGTAAGAGACTAGTTCACCAGCAACTTTGACAAATAGCCTTTGAGAGAAACTGAGTGACATTCGGAAAATTGGTAAAAGCCACCAGAGTCAAAGCAACTTCTCAAAAAAAAAAAAAATTGTGGCTATGCTATGCTCAACCAGGCCACACCTGTTTTGAGAAACCACCAAGTGTTCTTCAGATAAACAGAGATGCCAGGTCTGACAGTCTCTAAGGCAACCAGATACCTATCATCATCACACATGTGAGAGGCAGAAAGAGACAGTGCTCACAAACATGAAGGCTCATTCTCTCATCTGCTCAGTGGTGTGGCAGCAGCTGGAGACAACTCTGCCCCCAGAGCCCATCCCACATCCAGGTTCAAACCCTAAGCTCTAACTGCAGTGGAGAGAATTCCGCAGTTGGGAAAATATCCAAAGGATCTGGAACCCGCCCCTTAAGCAGGCATCCTGTCCCCTAATGTAGACTTCAACATGGACTTCTGGGCAAAGAAGACAAGATGGAGCTCCTGGCAGTGTTCACAATAAAACAAAATGCGTATGGGGCTAGAATTCATGAGGGTATACACTTGGTAATAAGCCAGTGAGTTTGGAGAGGAAAACATCGTTTATCTAATTTGGCTCCCTGATGACTAGATTGGATTTTTCTTAAGAAATCACCATCTAAATACACCCATGTCCCTGCTTTCTGAGCATTTACATCTACTAAAGATGTGTAATATCATACTTTCCCATTTCGTGACATTTCCAACTTGTGATATTTTAATAAGAATGATGCAAACGAACATTCTGTAGGAAGCTGGCAGATAACAGGATAGATTCAGGAGTTGGAATGGGTGCTTATATGATGCTTTTGAAACCACTGAATTGTGGTTACTTAATGCCTGATTTTCTTGATCCCTAGACTTAATGCTGCTCTGTCTTACTCCTTGGTGCCATTCCCATGCTTCCTAGTGTCATGCTCTGCACCTCGTTGGTACTCAAGAAATAGCTGTTGAACTGAATCACTATGCTGCTTTGAGGAGATGTGGCTCAAAGACAATGAAGATAAACTGAAATCTCATGGCTCAGGAAATGGGAAAACATACTGCAAAGATGGACTAATTAATGAGTTAATGAACCTTGAAAAAATAGAATCATAAATGCTAATGACAACTATTAGTTTATGAAGCTTAATTAGAAACAGAATAAATAAATTCATTGATCTAGCTGGTCAGAGAGCAACCATCTCTATTAAAAGACCTGAGCAGGGCAAGAATAGTTAAACAGAGATGAGTGGAGGGCAAAATGTGTACGATCAATCGTGGTGGTAAATATAACAAGTTTTATATCAACACCAAGGCATATACCGTAAAGACATCAAAATAAAATTCTCAATATCACCCAGTCAGAGCTTATTTTATATTTTATTATCACAAGCTTGTAAACAAGCCAAGAGACAAAAGCAAAATCATACCAATCCTGTCACCAAGAAATAAAATAGGTGTTTGAGTAGTCTCTCTCTCTCTATCCTCTGAGTTTGTCTTCAAATATCACAATTCTTAACCACACATACACACACACACACACACACACACATTTTTTAACTTGGACTAACATTATACATGTTGTTTTATAACTTGCTGTTTCACTTAATAGCAGAGCAGGTCATGTTTTCATGGCATTTAAATATTCTCTATTTTCATGGTTCTATATTATTTCATTATACTTGTGTATTATACATATTATATATTAATGGACATTTAGGCTGACTCCAAGGTTTTCTCCCATTGTTTCTTTGTTATGGCTACTGTTAAATCTTCTGGCAAGTTTATGCAATTTATTTTCTTGCTAACGGTATGTAGATGGGCCTTTTATCTTCTACTGTAGAAGGAAGTGTGATTATAGCTTAAAAATGATACTATATATATCTTTCTAATAATGTAAGAACACTTGCTATTGAAAAATAAGAAGGATTTAGGGGAAGTGACTTATTCATCATATCTCTGTCCATTGATTAGGCTCCTAAAGTTGATCCTTATAACACTGCAACACTGTTTTAAACATAAGGTTTAGAATCAGTTTGGGATAGTATTATCCCAAAATATCTTTACATCACCCAAAGTTAAATGAGTGTTATCACTTCTGAGAAAAAAATCCTCAAAGTTAGGTATTCTTATTTTTTAAAAAGTGACCAGAGAAAATATGGGTAAAAATACTGAACTATAAGACATTCTGTGGACAGTGGCTTCTACTTTATATTTCTAATTTCCATCTGGTTTTATCTGTGCTCTCCTTCTCCAGAGACGTCCCAGAAGCATTTTGCTTGTGTTCCATATCTGAGAGAAAGCCAGGATGAGGGTTCAGCTGGTGAGAGCACTCGCACATGTGGTGAAGGCAAAGCCGCTCCCTTCAGGTTATCTGGTTTTGAGTAGAAGACATCAGACCTCCACAGACCCAGGTCATCTGTCTCTCCCTGCCCCCTCCGCCCCCCTAGTCAACGGAGGAAAAGATGGAGGTTGGAAGGCCCGGGACAACTTGTCACCACAAGTAGAAACAGTGCCTAGCTTAGAAGCCTAACTGACTTTGGGTCAGGAGTGTCATCCTGACGTGCAAAACACAGCAGCTTTCTTCACCCAACAGCTTCCCCATTGGTCTTTCACTCAAGTGCTGGGAAATATGACAGTCATGGCTTGCGGTCGGCAACCCTGAGAACTAAGAAAAAGAAACCTTTTAGGAGGCGGTCAGGAGGCCAGCAGGGGGAGCCCTACCACTCCTTGCAATTGCAGACCCAACAGGAAGGGACAGCTCTCACAGGTGAATATGAACTCCAGTATCTCAGCAGCAGGAGCGAAGTTTTTCCTCCCCTGGCAACAGCCCAGCCAATGAGAGTCCGCCACAACCCAGCCAATGAGAAGCCACCATACTTTGAAATCCCACGTTACTCCAATGGACTTTTTGTTTATAACAACCTTCTCAATGTTCCCCTTTCCTCTGTAAAAGAGAGTCTCTGTCCTTTATTCCCCAGACTTGCCTATGGGTTTGCCTGAGGCTATGTGTCCCCCATTGCAGTTCTCTGTTACTTTTGAATAAAGGCATTTTTGCTGGTAAAATATCTGGCAGTTTTATTTTTAGGTTGACAATATAGAGATAGAAACAGCATAGTTCTTACTTCAAAATGTCCCCACAGTGCCTGGGTGGCTCAGTGGGTTAAGTGGCAGACTCTTATTTTTGGCCCAGCTCATGATCAGGATGGAGCTCATCACCATCTTGGGGTGATGGCATCAAGCCTGGGCTCCATGCTCAATGGAGTGTCTGCTTGAAGAATCTCTCTCTCTCTCTCTCTCTCTCTCTCTCTCTCTCTCTCTCTCTTTCTCTCTCTCCCCTCCCTTCTGTCTCTCCCCCCTGCTCCTGCTCTTTCTGTCTCTCTAAAATAAACGAATAAATCTTTAAAAACAAGTAAAAAATGAATAAAATGTCTCCATTTGTAGAAGAGGGAGTACTTGTTCTTATTTAACGAATGTTTCATTTTTTTAATTAGTGATGACAAGGTTATCACTATACCCTAAAATACTGTAAAAAAAAAAGCCACTGTAAAATAATGACCCCTAACTCTCCTTTTGTTTTCATTCTCGTCTGCCTGGAAAGAGGGAGAGCTTAGAGATGCTGGGGTCTGTGTAGGTCTAAGTAATACTTCCTCCTCCTTTGATTTTTGTGACCTCGGTAAGTCTCGTAACCTCTCTGTGCCTCAGTTTCCCCATTTACCCAAAGTGGATAATGATCGCACTTTCTGGCTTGCATCGCTATGAGGATGAAATCAGTGCATCCATGTCGACTGATTTTAGAACAGTACCTACCAGGCATTAAATGCTCAATAAATGCTAGCTGCCACTGTCATTGTTATTCCTCAGTTCTGAGCAATGTTTGGATCCACAACTTGGTGAGGGAGTCTCATGGCAAACTTGGTGCTCTTTCACTGCAGCTCATGTTGAGAGCGAGCCTAAGAATATTTACTGAAAGCTGTAATTCTAAACCCTGAAGGACCCGAAGGCATTAGCAAAGACTGTGGGAAATTTGTAGAGGGCACCAGAGAGTCATTGCTTTCACTTAAATGATTATTGCTTCACCAGCCTTTTCCCACCCCTCAGTGCAAGACGAATCCACAGAATAATAAAAAACATGCATGACAGTTGGGTCAAGAAAGCAGCATTGAGCAAAAATCAGCAACAGAGCTGCCCACGCTATTCAGTGGATCCTGTGATGCCCTGAGTTTCTGTCCCCACCCCCCTTTCCTCCTGTGACTAAATGAGTAGGCTTCAAGCATGCAAACACATGTGCACACAATTCCCACAGCCACTTAATGGAGACCCTGTGCCTGGCCAGAATGAGCTGCTTCCTTTTGTCAGAGGGGGTGATCTCTCTGGTTCCAGGCTCTGGAGGGAGGCACAAGGGGAGATGGCTTCAGGGTAGGAACCACAATGTGGGCTTTGCTTGGAATACTTAAATCCACCCCTCCTTCCCTTGGTTTTCACTCGCACCATAAGCCAGGACAGTAGAAGACTTGGTGTACTTAGGTCAACTTAACTTATCCCCCTGAGTGTGTATAGTTCCCTTCTTAGCCTGCATGTCATATGTTAACACAACAACTGACCACTTCTACGTGGGCCATTCCAAATGTGTTTAAGAACATATTGTTCTTAGATTTACAGTGACTACAGTAAACCGATTGGAAAGGATCCCCTTATACAGTTGGGAATGAAGATTTTTTTCCTTAAACTTGTGTCAGGAGGCTTCTCTTCTCACCTATGTCTTGCTTGCTTTTTGACAGTGGAATGAGACAAATTAACACTCCATTTTTAGCCAGATTGATTGCCAGAGTAATCAGGGAGATGGTGAGTGCTTGAGAAAGGCCAGCATCAACTTGGGGCTGCTAGTCCAGAAGTAAAAGAAATCATAGGCCTGGAGCCCAGGCTTAGAGTTCATCAGAGCAAGTTCTTCTTCCCTGAGGCCAATTCCAATTTCCAAAGTACAAGTGAGCAGGATCTTTGTAAGCATTTTGGCTTTGAAAACAGCAGTCCTAGGTTTGGGTTCTAGCTCTGTACTCACTTAACCATGTACTTGGATAAATCATAACCGCTGAGATTGTCTGCTCATCTTTAGAACAGGTGCTGAGAACACCCACCTCCGCGTTTGTGGGGATTAGGTGATGTCATGAATGGGAACCATGTTGTTGCTGTAAAGCGTAAAAACAGATATAAAGAGGGCTTACTGCTGATTAGGACATTTAAATGCAAAACACTAATACATATGATTTTACTTATCTGGGGAATCTAAAAACAAAACAAAACAAAAAAAAAAACCAACTGAACGAACAAACCACAACAACAGCAACAGCCAAACAGACTCACAAATACAGAGAGCCAACTAGTGGTTGCCAAAGCAGTGGGGGTTGGGAGATGAGTTACCTAGGGAGAGGGGACTAAGAGGTTCAGACTTGGAGTTATAAAGTAAATAAGTCACGGGGAAGAAAAGGACAGCATAAGGAAGAGAGCCAGTGATATTGTAATAACTTTGTGTGGTGACAAGTGGTGATTTCAGCTACGGTGCAGCGCACTGCGTGACGTCACACACCTGATGCAAATATAACACTGTAGGTCAACTCTACCGCAACTAAAAATTTAAAAAAAATAAAGCAATACTAAACAGTCAGGCCTAGAATTGAACACTGCTGTCTCTTCATGGCAAGTTCTGAAGGTGAAAACAGATAATCTATGAATAGACTACAAACATTCTACTGCACCAAATCTAAGAGTATTGAGGTTAAGACACAGACGGCACATGAGAGAACGAACACTTTCGTGAAAAGGTGAAATGCTCCTCTGCAGATCGTTAAAAGCGTTCTCATTTGCCCTTTGTCAGTGGAGAACAATTCCAGTTTGGTGCCCTGCACACAGTCGTCCCTCTGGACTGAAACGTGTGCTGGCCCCGGTCCGCAACCCCGCAACATTCGCCAGGACACCTAGTTCTTTACAAGACTGCTTTACTGATCTCAGCAAACTTCCATGTTGTCTCAAGTTTCCACTATATTTTCTCCCTTCTATACTTTGGACTGCTTAAAATAATAAGGTATTATTTCGATACCACCCTTCTGTGTTTCATTGTTCGAAATAAAGAACTCAAGATTTGGGGCGCCTGGGTGGTTCAGTGGGTTAAAGCCTCTGCCTTCGGCTCAGGTCATGATCCCAGGGTCCTGGGATCGAGCCCCACATCCGGCTCCCTGCTCAGCAGGGAGCCTGCTTCCTCCTCTCTCTCTGCCTGCCTCTCTGCCTACTTGTGATCTCTCTGTCAAATAAATAAATAAAACCTTAAAAAAAAATTAAAAAAAAAAAAAAAAAGAACTCAAGATTCTATCAGGTATTAATCTTCATTACTCTCTGGAGAGGCATGTGAAGTCCGAAGATTTGGAAAATGGAGGCACGGATGTTGAGACCGTTAGCACAGAGACTTATCCAAAGTCACCAAGTGAGTCAGAGGCAAAAATGGAACTCGTGGTCATCTGGTCTGGTCCTAGATCCCCCGGGGAGAAGCATCACTGCATAAACACGTGCATGGCCAACATTTGCAAGAGCAGATGTCTTATCAAGCTTACTGTACAACGAGGCCCACCCTTGCCTATCTGTTCCTATCTGCTTTTATTATGCTTTGGGGCTCTAGCATGATAAGACCTCCCATATGGTACTTGTATTAACATTAAATAATGGCCATTGTATTGTGTATACTATCACCATAGAAATATTTACTTAGTTGAACACAGACACCGGTCAAGCATAGTGATTGAAAACAAGCTAATCATAAAAACCATTCATGCTCACATCTATTTATAAAATCTGTTTCGTTTGTGCCAGTTAAGTATAGGCTTTGTTCTAAACAAACACGCAAACCTTCTGCACATCCAGAGACATGAAAGGCACCCCGCCTCCCCCTCTTCAGAAAGCCTGGCCGTGGGGTGTGGCCTGTGCTGTGTGTGAACTATCAGGCATGCTTTCTGGGGCTCAGCTCGGCTCCTCTGAGGCTGGAGCTGCTGACCCTGGCTTTCAGGGTGCCTTTGTGTTCTCCCCTCTCTGGGGTCTGGCAAGCCTCTAGGTCTCAAAGCTGGGTGTGCTCAAAAGCAGCCTGGGTGTCTGGAATAACTGAAGTTGGTCTAGCTCCACACCAGAGATCCTCTCTGGGTGGCTGAGGAACTGGGGTGTAGGAAATGGATTTTTAGGAGACACTCGGGTGGTTCTGGTTTTGAGGGTTTGTTTTCTCTTCTTGAGAAATGGCCCTCTAGACCAGGCTCCCCTAGGACTCCTTTCCCCCTACCCCACAGCAGTTGCCATGGGGCTAGAGTTGGTGCTACTGAGTACTGCCTTTCCATGTGCTTAAATTTTGTCTCAACTGATACCAGCGATTTCTGTAAATGTATATTCCTTCCACTGTGTAGAGCAAAATGTGTGAGAAATCAAGCAGTTTGAATCGTTCTCTGCAAATTACTAATCATCTGGCCTTGGGCAAAGTACATAATCCCTCCAGGCCCCTCTGCCTTTTTAAATATATGAAATGGGGATAGGGATGCCTGGGTGGTTCAGTCCATTAAGCGTCTGCTTTTGGCTCAGGTCATGGTCCCAGGGTCCTGGGATGGAGCCCCACATCAGACTCCCTGCTCAGTGGGGAGTCTGCTTCTCCCTCTGCCCCCTCCTCTGGCTCATGTGCTCCTATGCATGCTCTCTCTGTGTGTCTCTCAAATAAACAAATAAAAAATACTTTAAAAAATACAGTGGGGACAATAATAGCACCTGCCTCATTGAGTGGATGTGAGGACAGCGGTCATAATGCATGTGAAAGTGCACACAATCCACGCTATTAGTATTTGTGTTTCAGAAATAAAGCTGAATTGAGCTTTCCTTTTGGATCAAAGTGTCTGGGAAAACGCCACTTGAGGGAATGTGGTATGGTGCGAAGGACAGAGATGACCTGTGTTGATTCCTGGGGCTGCTACCAAAGCCCTGAGTGACCTTGGGCTGGTCCTTCATCTCTGGAACAATCGTCAAAATGTTACCCTTGAAATGAGAGGCTAGGTCTAGAGCAGTGATTTGAGAACATTAGGAGCAAGGGATTCCTGTTGAATATCAGTAAAATAATGAAATCCTTGTGTTTATACACACAGCATTCATCGACATGCAAAGACAAAGGTTTCTCTATATTTTTTAGTTTAAAAAGTGAATTTATATTTATTAAACTCAGCCCGATTGACTCGTGTTTAGGAAATAGTCCTGCTTCTTTTGTATGAGAGTTATGATGGCCTTGCTCCACATGGACTCGTCAAAGTCAAACTCCCTCCTGGGGCTTCAGTCCAAGTAGCCCCAGCCCACGTGGACTCAGTCAAACTGGCATCAACTCACATGGGCTGAGTCAAAATGGCACCCACTCAAGTAAACTCCGTCGAAGTGTCACCAGCCCACAAGGCCTTGGTCCAAATGGCACC
Organism: Ailurus styani; assembly: GCA_002007465.1. Lineage (NCBI taxonomy): Eukaryota > Metazoa > Chordata > Mammalia > Carnivora > Ailuridae > Ailurus > Ailurus styani. Next base: position 863,348 of record LNAC01000628.1, read on the forward strand.
CACTCAGGCGGCCTTGGGTTGCCTGGCTCGGTTCCCACGGTACCCTCTTGTACCCTCTCAGACAATACACAGTGTTTGGCAAGTCATGCAATAATACTGAGCTCCCAGCAGTTATAGTCTGTCAGAGTGGGGGAGCCACTGGTCCAGATGGCTGTGTGTGTGTGTGTGTTTTATTTGCTTGGTTTTTTGTTTTGTTTTGTTTTGTTTTATAGATTCTACTCGGTAAGAAGGTAGATCCAGAAGCTGTTCTGGATAAATCGGGGTTGGGGCCTATTTAAGAGCTCCTCTTTCTCTCCCCCAACTCCTGATCTTCAGCCAGAAAAGACCTTCAAGGAAGCTCTCTTTACTCAGAAAATAGTCGCTGAGCACCTACTGTGGCAGGGCTGTTCTAGATGCTTGGTGTATATCACAGAACAAAACTCCATGCCTTGCTGGGGAATGCGTCCTCTGAGGTCGCAGTTTGGAGGTCATCGGTCTCTCGGTGATGACCCTTAGTCTCTTGAGCTAGGATCCCTGGGAAGACCCGGGATAAAAAAAAAAAAAAAAAAAAGGAAAGCTTGTTCGCCGCCTGCTCTTTGCCTTTACCTCCTCTCACCCCTTTTCAGTCGCTTCCTTCTGTGCCCTGCACATTTTCACAAATCCGGCAGCTGAATCTGTGACTGTGGACAAATGCCTTTCTCTTTCCAGAGTTTGTTTCCTCATTTACAAAAAGAGGAGCTGGGACTCTAGAGCTCCAGTCCTCTTCCAGGCTCTGTAAATGAGTCTAATTAACTCAGCAGAAATAACGCCACCCCGTTTAACCCAACTGTCTCCTCATCCTCCCCCTATAGACGCAAATAAACACTTGGTGGTGTCTTAGAAACGAGCCAAGCGATGTGAGCATAACTTTGAAGCTATGTTGGTTAGCAGAGCTCAGTACTCCTTCTCTCTTCAGATGCCAATCTTTCAACAGACATTTGAGAACGTTGCTTTCCTTAGGCCTGGCCAGGGATCCGTGGAGAGTGATCACTCTGGAGGCCAAGGGAATGGCATCAGGAGCTGCTGGGACGCTTGGGTGTTAGATGCAGAACAAACAGAAAAAAAGAGTGCTCCCCACCCCACAGCCCCCATCGCACTGTCCTTTATCAATTCTGCTCATGCGGTGTTCAACTGGGAGTGGGAACCGTGTTCCTGGCACATGGTAGACGCTCAAGGGATATGTGTTGAGTGAGTGAGCAGACTCTAGTCCTTTCTCTTGGTTCACGTGGTTCTACCCACCCTTTACCAGCCGGCTCTGCTCTGGGAGGGGATACACACAATTTTGGGTGGAGTAATCCACAAAAGAAGTTGAGAATAGGCTACAGTCAACCATGTCCCTGTGCCAGATTGTTCCATGTTCTGCTGCCTTTCGGCTCGGCGTTCTTAGGCTTACGGCTCTCCGATGTCTGACAAACCAGCGAAGGCCTTTCTGATGTATGGTCCTCTAAGGGAAACAGATCTTCAACGAGGACTTTGTGGGCCCACGCACCCTGCTGTGGCAAGTGTGGAGGCGGGGGGGGGGGGCTTTGGGGAAGCACTGGCCGAGCCTGCTACACTTGACTCGCACCTGCCACCAGGACCAGCATCTGAGCAGATTCTGCCTACCCTCTACCTGGCACTTCCAAGGGAGCCTTTCTGAAATGACCCCGCCAGGGAGAAGAATCTGATATACGAACCCACGGAGCCGGCCTTAGTGAATGCAAAGTGGTTACATTAAGGATTGGGGTTCTGTTTATTGACAGGGTCGTGGCCTCTCCTGGTTATGACCCCCGAGGGACCCCGGCATGGAAACGGGATTTGTAACGTAACACTAACAATAACACACTAGAGACAGCCGTGACAGGGCCTTTTTCTCCTACACGCTGCAGCTGGCTCCCTAAGATGAAGACAGAGCAGGGAGTGGACAGGAGACAAAGGGCCAAGCATGGAGTCCCCATGGGCCTGGAGGTCCCCAGCCAGGAGACCAGTGGGGGCTTCCGCAATCCCTGCTGTTGGAGGGTTTGCCCCCTGCTCCCGACACCCGCATTGCTCCAACCTGGCTGGAAGGTGCTGTCGGCTAGGGATGCCCACCCCTCTCAGCCAGCTCCCAGCCTCAATCCAGGAACCACCCTCCACAGATTCCCCTCTCAGCAAGAAAACCTGCTCTACATCCACCACACCTCTACTCGCTATCCCTTGTGAACGTGTATTTTTTTTCCCTCTCTCTCCCAGGGGCTGTGGAGGTAAGAAGGCAGAGCATAGAAAGAATGAAGGGGAACCTGAAGTCCCGGGGATTTTTCAGTCCACGGGTAGCACGGGAAAACTGGACAGGTCGTTCCCTGCAGTTCCCGCCCTTGCCTCTTGGGGGCAGGGCTTGGGGGACTGTGGTCAACCAACAGGCAAAAGGGGTCCCTGAAATCACATCTCCTTTAGCTTTCCATCTTCAATCCTTCCCTGGTCTGCATGGAAGGAGAAATGCGTGTGACCTCTGGAGGGTTTAGAAGAATAGCCATCATCTCTGCTAGTTTTCCCACTGGTCTATATGTCAGGCCTCACCCGTCCAACAGGCAAGCGACACCAGTGAGTGGAGATTCTAGGATAACCTGGCATTCATTCAGCGGTGGTTTCCAGAGGAAATAGTTAAGAACCTTTTTCTCCATCGTGCACTCTGGGAGTGTCGATTTCCCTGAACTGAGGCGTCGTGAACAAGAACAGTGTCGGCAGCAGCCCCCCAGGGGTCTCCACTGGGGCCCTCCCTTCCTGAAACCCTCCAGTATCTCAAGTTTCCGACAAGTTTTCTTTTCTGATGCCAGCGTTTAACCAAGCCTGGTGTCTCAGAGGTCCTCTCGGGGCTAGCCCTTCTTTGACCGCATGGCGTTGTCTGCTTGGTGGAGAAGCCAGGGAACGTAATGCTGTGCTTGAAGTATTTAAACAAAACAAAACAAAACAAACTCGCCTCTAAACTTGTCTATACACTTAGCTTCATATTTGCATAGTGAGGTTGCAATGGTCACTAGGAGCTGGGCACACCCAGGTTTCACAGACAAAATGAAGGACCTTCAGAGATGGTTAATTTGCCACCTCATTGGTTTTTCATACTCGATGATCAGAATTGGAACTGAATAAGGTTTCTCCGGGCCTTTTGGTTACGACATGGAGATTTGGACCAAAGAACTACAGTTTGTGTCTTTGGATGGCTACATTTCCAGATGAGGAGGAGGCGGCTGGTAACTCAAGGCAACTTTTTAAATTCTTCCAAACAGATCTCACAGTCTGCACCCAAACTCACATCCACCTCATAATTCAATTCTCACCTCACTCGTGAACACTTCCTAGACCACCGTAGCTCACAGAGGTGTTTTCTGTCTGTGTGTGTTTGACCCATATAAAATATCATCTTGGATCCTACTTTGTACTCTTGTAGCTCATCATTGTTCATTAGTCCATGGCCATTTCTTATTTCCCTCAAATAGTGGCATGGCCCCTGAAGGTGAAGGCTGTAGGAACACTGACCCCATTCTCAGCAGGTGGAGCCATTCATGCTTCTCAGCACATGCATGTTGGCCACACGAGAGTATCATCATGGCTTGAAATGCAGTGTTTGTTCAGAGCCAGGAATTCTCAGAAAAGCAGCCAAAGAAGAGTCCCAGATCATTTGCAAGTAATTTAGATATCATTTTCCTCATCTGTGCATGAAAAATACATGATTAATGTCTCATATTTGGGTCCGTTTTTGTCTCCTCTCTATCAACTCTCTCTGGCTGTCCCCTTCCCCTATTCCCCCTCCCCCCTCCCTTTTACAAAAGTAGAGACAAAAGTTACCGGAAGTCGCAATTGTCAGACTTCAAAGTCTTTGCTAAACATTTGACATTTGACAGTGTGTCCCCCTCCCTTCCTCCTCACCCCCATCTCGCTTGCCTGGGCACAAGCCTCAGAGAGATAACCATATCAGGCAGAATAAATGAAGCTTGTTTCCTTCCAAATTTGCTTCCTCCCACACAGCATGGCTCTGTGCCCTGGGGTTGGCAGTGCACCTCACCCCAGACCTCTCTCTATTGACTTTTAGGTGGAGGCAGTGGGCTAGAAATGGCAGAAGAACCTAAACGCACCAGACAGAAATCCTGGACCTTCTGCATCAGGAAGATCCTAATAGAAACTCTCATCTCACCTTCCCATTTTATGGATCAGGAAACCAAGGCCTGGAGGAGCTCACTGAACTGTCTGGAACCAGAGTTAGATACCCAACAAATAGAGCAGGCACTAGAAGCCAGAAGTCTCCTAATACCCATTCTGGTATTCTTTCTGCCTCCACACAAAGTCTGAGAAAATATAAATTTCAGCAATAACACTGAAAGTTCACAGGGTGGACTTCTCCAGTATCCAAGTAGACTAAACTGTCCCATGAGCTCATCGTGGGTGAAACAGAGAAGCTTTGTCCTCTGGCAACCTGCCCTGGAGGACACCTAGAGTAGCTGCTTCCTATGTGACTCGGGGTCTGTGTAAGGGGGAGGTGGCTGGGTTCTCTGTACCATGCGAGTGTGCGCCAGATTCTCACGTGCACTGTGGTGTTACCCAGGATGTGACTCCTGCAGCCTGCTCCCAGCCCACTGGACACTGGCCGGGTTTCATGCCGAGGCATCATGGCAGTCACAGCCAGGAAAGGGAAGCTGAAGCCACTGGAAACAGGGCTGGGATCCTGAGGAGGAAGAGTACACAGCTCCCTACTGGGAAGTGTAGAGCATTGCTTCAAATACCCTTCAGAGGGACAGAAATTCCACCACTGAAGATTTTTACTTTAGGTCTACAGGCGATTTTAGAATGGAATCTATAGAAAAATAAAAATGACTAAAAATGGTGACTCTTTACTAGGAATTGGAAGATTGGCTAGGGATAAAAGTTGGAAGAGGAAAGTGCAAAGAAGCCCCCAAATCTCAGCCATCTCTGTTCTCCTCCTTCTAGCATATTTGTGAACACAAACCCCCCTCCCCACACACACACTTCCCCTTGTGCTATCCAGAAGACAAAGAGAGGTTGGCAAGCCCTCATTCATCTAGCACCAACTGGCTGAAATCAATCTCTCCTCCAGAGCTGCCTGCCCCCTGTCACCTGTGTGGGGGCATCAAGAGAATTAGATCAGTGAGGATGTCTGTAGCTTCTAGCCAACCGTCTGCTTTTCTAAGGTTTAGTGAATCTAGCCTTCCCCAGTCCTCCTGGGCACCTGAAGCCCTCACATTTAGACGAGTTTTGTACTTTTTAAAAAGTATATTCTTGTCCCACACTCCCAGCCTCCAGGGACTCTCTGAGGCAGGAGAACCTCCCACTTGCTCACCACTCCGCCTGTGTGCTTCCCAGTCAGCGAGGGCAATTTTTCAGAAAACTATTTTTAGAAATAGTAACCTCAGAATAAACACAGCACACCAGATGCTGGTGTTTTTCTGGGGCAACTGAGCTGAGGATCATTTGTTTAAAGAGAAAGGTAAAACAGCCAACCTTGCTGAGGCGGTGGTTTGCAGACGGCTGGGTTTTACTCCCCCTAGCGGCAAGATTTTAGAAGACATGACTTCCCCCTTGAGTCAGACTACCAAGCCTTCATTGTGGGCAAAATTTTTGTGTGAACTCGATTTTACCTCTAGGCTTCTAGTTTGAAGAGTAAGGATAGACTGCACCCTAATTTGATGGATACAATCTGTGTTAAGAATATCAGGGCAATTTCTCTGCTTATTTTACTTATTTCTGGAAGGATCGGTCGCTAAATAAAACTTTATGTTGAAAATGAGGTTATAGCAAAACTGCTGGGTATTTTTGTTTAAACAGAATATGCACATGATAGAGGGAACTGATAAGGTAAATTCCACAGTATACACCTCTTTCCTAAGTAAGAGTCAGCAGTTCTGTTAGCTTCATAAAGGACAGGATGAAAAAGAACAAGTGAGATGGAGAGATTCGTTAGTCCAATATTGTAAAGAAAACACAACAAAACAATAATAAAAAAGTTCTCTAACTGCAAGATTTGAGAGACCAGAGATGCATTACTTAAAGTCACCAAGGTTTTCCCTTTCGGAAAGCTTTTATCATATTTCTTACAATCATTTTTTTTTCTTAGTTAACTTGGTACAGCCTGCAAAAAAAGACAGCAGAAGAAACTAAAGGACTTTTGTAGACCTTCTCAATCCTAAGATTCTACAGTGCAGTGCTGTAAGAGTCTTCTGGCTGGGAGGAGGCTGTAAGTGGAAAGACCTTCGATGGCCTGAAGACCTTAATCCTCAGATCAAAGATGCTCCCTCCGTGTGGAAAGAACAGATGGACAATTCTCTAGTTACATTATAAATGACTGGGTTTCTCCTACAACTTGGCTGGGGCTCACTAGTATCTGGGTGACAGAGTAGAACCAAAATGACTGTGGCCAACAGGAGGGAAAACATATGCAGTAATTGATCAGTCAAATCATGCTCATATCTCAGCCCATTTTGAGTCACTTTTTGTAAATTATGGAACTGTATTCATTCATGCAACAGAAAGCATTCCATTCACAAAGAGTTGAGCTGAGCTGACAATTGATTCATTATGCGTTCTTTGCTGAAAGGCAGACTGGTTTTCCAGAGTAACAGCCTCTTCTTTGACTGTCCGTCTCTCTCTATTCATATTCACCATTTTTGCATATTTTTACTCATAACTTATCTAACTGGTAGCGACTACTGTTAGGGAGACCAGCAGATCCATCCTCCCCGTAGCCTGTGGGTTCCAAATCACACATTTGTCCTCTGAAATGTATAGTCACAAAGAACCTCTAAGTGCTGATTCTCCTACACACACCGCTGAGTTTCCCTTTGTTGCCACAGAGAGGAAGAGACACACACCATCTGACCCTGTGAGCAAAATCATACCTAGTTGAGAACCACTGACCTAAGAAGAGGTGTTGAGATTTGAGAGATTTCATTTTTTCCTTTTTTGTCATTTGCTGTCCCCCCCATTTATATTTTTCAACAGTTAATTATAGAAGACCTACACTATGGAGTATGTTTTAAGGTTCAGTAGTGAACAAAAATCAAATTCCTGTCCTATTCTAGGACATGGGTGGGAAGGAGACAGAGCATAAACAGAAAACAAATACACCGGAAGGTTCCTGAGAGTGATAAACATCAGGAAGAAAATAAAACAAGGTAGTGAGGAAGAGAGTGACTAGGTCAGTCTTGACAACGAAGCGTGAGGCCCCTGCAGAGCCCTGAATACTGGATCTAGTGTTTAGCTCCATCTTGGATCTCGGCAGATGACATGGTGGCAGTGGCATGAGGGAGAGTTGAAAAGGAGACTGACACTACCCAGGCCCTGTTGTGGAAGTTTCCTCTGACAGTGGTCTGTCTGTAGAATATTTGGAAAGGAGAAAAGCCACGGGAGCCAATAAGTTGGTTAGGAGATTGTTGCAATTATTAAAAAAAAAAAAAAGATAATAGAAGCCTGGGGTAAGTGGTGGCAGTGGGAATGTAAAGGAGGGACTGCAAATGAGGGATTTAGAGCAGAATTTCCTTGATTTGGGATTTAACAGATGATTAAAAAATAAAACCATGTATGATTTTTCCACATGAAGATGTTGAAACAAATTAAACACCGTAATCAACTTGACTCTGAAATAGGACTGTTTTAACACATGAAAAGGTAGAGAGAACATGCTCTCAGAATGGTGGGCAATCTTCTAGGTACATTTTAATTTTGTCCATAACTACCTGGACCATCTTATTTTCCTCATTGCATCATAGACCAGTGCCCATTATGCAGGTCAAATATGGTTCTAAGACCAACATTTTGTAAAGCGTGGGCTCCAGGCTTACTTAAACATGTGATGGACTATGAGACTGGAAGAAAAATAGTGATGTAGAAGATCATTCCAAAATTTTGTACTTGGACAAACAAACATTTGAGGAATCATTAATAAAATTTAGGAAGAAGAGGAGGTAGGTTTGAATCAACAGCAGTAAGTCTGGACAGAAAGCTGATACTAAGATGGTGGAGGTGCCTCCCTGATAAAAGCTTTGGTGACTAGTTGCAGACATAGTATTGAGGTGAAGGTTTAGAGTTAGGACCACAAATCTAGATTTCTGGAATCGTTCAAATGAAAATAATTGCAGTCATTGAGATGGGCACAATCTCTAAGGGAGAAAGGAAGAAGGAGAGGAGATTAAGCCCAGAATATTGGAGAAAATCACCAGGCAGAAGTTAGCCACGACTCAAAGGAGAGTGGAAGCCAATGAGCCAGGGGGATGAGTGAAGCAGAGTGGCCAGATGCCATCAAGTGAACTGGCTATAAGAAAATTGGGGTTCAGACTGTAGACACCATCTTTTTAAATGTAAAAGGAAAGACTGAAGACATTTCATATGCTAGTAAGATAATGGGAAGATTTTTTTTTAGAATGTTGATGATCTGGACATATTTATAGGGAAGAGAAAATTGATGATATATGAGGGGGAAAAAAAAGAATAAAATGGCAATAAAATGCCAAGAGGATCTTGAGGCTATGAGGATGAATACATTTTGCAGGTAAAGGGGATCACCTTATTCTTTAGAGAAGGAAGGAGGATCTCATGGATGAAGACGTTGAGATGTCAAAGCAGCAATAAGAGTACAGTCACAGGGGAAGAGAAAAGATGGGACAGGAAGCCCTCATACATGGGTTTAACCATCTGCTGTAAGCGGTGAGGAAGGACTAGGGTTTCAAAGAATGAAAACCTTTTGTTTTGTTGTGGAAATTAAGTAAAGAGTTAAAAGTTAAGATGAAAAAGCAAAACCAAGAAGGACTGAGGGACCAACTGGCTTTAAATAGCTTGTGTTTATTACGGACCAAATCAGCACCATGTCATAAATTTCTTGAGCTATGCCTGGCTGTTGAGGAGGAGGCAAAGAGAAAGCAAGAGTCAGACATTAGCACTAGACACAAAAAGAAAGGTCAAAAGAATTTGAGGTGTCCAGAGTTTTAGAGAGAGAAGCACTGACAGGGCCACATCTGGCCAGAAATGGGTGGAACGATTAGGAAATTAGGGATATGTTGAGGCACAATAAGTCACAATAATGGGGAGAGCATGTTCAAGAGATTTCAGCAAGAAGCCTTTTTGTGATTTTAGTGTAGTCAGAAAGGAGGAGGCCTAAGATTAAGATTAATTCCACAAAAATGTTTTGCTCTTCAGCTATGTGCTTGACTGTTACAGTTAATAAGACATGTGAGGTCCCTGATTTCATGGATTTATATTCTAGTACTGAGAGCAGAGGGCAGGACAGGACAGAAGATTTAAAAAATGGGGAAAACATCAGGTGATGACAACAATGTAAGTAGAGTCCCATGATTGCCAGCGGCTATGGTTGCCATAGACTGGGTAGGAAAGGAAGGTCTCTGAGGAGAGACATTTAAGCAAAGATCAGAACAATTAGATGGAGGTGGCCACATCATGAGTTCACAAGACATGCTTAAGTTTATGGAGTGGGGAACACAAGGAAGAGAGGCATCAAGGATAATTCCTAAATGTTTGAATCAAAACAATAGGTGACTCTTTGTACTGAGATGGAGAAGACTCCAGAGGAGTAGGTTTAACAGGAGGTGAGGATTGGCAGAAAATCAAGAATCCTCTTTGTCACATAAAGCTTAGCGTGTCAGATGCATCATCCTGAACACAAAGATGTTCTAAGCATGAAGAGATGATGAGTGAAGGCCCGTAGAGGTTGTGAGGTCAAAGAATATAATGAGTAAAAACCTTGGGTTGCAAATGTCATCCTTGCTAAATATCCTTGAGGTTGTTATAGTAACAACAGGATATCAGTTGAAAAAAAAAAAGAACTTGGAGAAAGAACTAAAATTTCAAGGAATAATGGCAAGTTTTCTTGATCACATCCTAAAGGCTAGTGGATGGTGAGGAAAAGTTTCTATAGATAGATAAATAGATAATAAATAGATGATAGGTATAAAATGGGTGTATATACATGTATATATGTATATATTTATATGTAAAGCAGTTGAAAATAGTAATTGATAGATTAATAATTAAATACATAAATAATTAAATTAATTAGTTAAATAATTCTACTTGACAATAATTATTATAATATTTTAGCAATTGAGCAAGGATGCTCATTAGCAGAGAATGCCTAAGAGAATAACTAAAATGTAGGCAGTGAGCAAACCTGTAATAGATGACATTATTGTCCCATTAAACATAGCCATCTACTGAGGCAGATAGAGCCAGGATATAAGAATAATAGTAGCAGTAGCAGCATTGAAGGATCTAAGAAGATCCAATGTTGCAATTCTTACAAGTTCAACCTAAGATTTCCTCTCCTCTGCATCCACTTGTGTGTGTGTGTGTGTGTGTGTGTGTGTGTGTGTGTGCGTGTTTGTGTGTGTGTTCTCAGCACAGTTTTTGGCTATTATTTCTCTAAGTAAACATGTGATTCTAATGAAATTTGCTGAATTTCAAGCAGCCACATGTGTAGGAAAGCTGCCCAAGTTGGATATTTGTGGAATGCTGATTTTCCATACGTATCAACATTTGGTAATTATCATCAGAACTATTCATGCACATTTAAAAGTGGAAATAAAATTAAGAGAGATTCAACAGAAACCTCAGATGACCTATTGGGTAACCCTTAGAGGTAATCAGTCCTTTCTATGAATGCATAGCCACTGAGCCCTGGGAGACTAGTCACTCTTCTTAGCTCACTTCTGGGAATATTCTTAACAGAAACATATGATGTTTCTTCTTTAAAACCCCACACATAGGGTGGGGTAGCACCTTTCTAACTAGTGAATGACAAGCAAATCATAATAAGTATGTTTCAAAATTGACACTAGTCTGTATTTGTAAACTTTCATAATTTTCTACGTTTCCCAAGACCTGTTTCTTCATATTTTAAAAAATCTCTTTCAAAGGTTTGGCATATAAGTTTTAAATAATACCCAGTGACAAAGTATATTAATTATAGATTGCTAGCTGTGAAACAACAAATACTTATTTTTGGTGGATTTCTGTGAATCAGGAATCTGGTAGAGGCTTAGCCACACAGTTATGAAATGGGGTCTATCTTAAGGTTAGAACCAAAATGATGGCAAGGGCTCCAGGCATCTCAAGGCTCAACTTAGGGAGGACCCACTTCTAAGATCACGCACAAGACTGTTGGCAGCCCTCAATTCCCTGTCATGTGGGTCTCCACAGAGCTGACTCCACAGAAGCTAACATGGTAGCTAGCTTCTCCCAAAGTGAAGTGATCCAAGAGAGATGGGAGAGAGAGCCTAAGATATAAAACAGAGTCTACATACAACCTAATCTTGGAAGTGACATCCCATTGCTGCTACAATATTTTATTCATTAAAAACAAATCAATGACTCTACCTAATATTGAAGGGAAAGAGAATATACAGGAGAGTGAATATCAAAAAAGGGCCATCAGGGACAATCTTACAGACTGCTAACCATTCTCAGTGAGTCATATTAACCTTCTGTTTCAGATGGGGAGACTACAATTCAGTGATCATTTTAATTTGTCCAAATTCTTACCTCTCACAAAAGGAGCCAAAATGAATGTAAAATTTGAAAAACACATCTGATAAAGGACTGTTATCTAAAATATGTATTTTTTATGGTTTGTCTCCTTCCCCATCCCATCTTGTTTCATTATTTTTCCCTGGGGCAAAGAATAAAAAAAAAAGAATAAAATATGTATTTTTTTAAAACCCATTAAACCCAATAATAAGAAAACAACCCAACTAAAAATCAGGTCAAAGACTTTAACCAAAAAAGATATACAGATGACAAACATATGAAGAGAAGCTCCACATCAATGTAATTAGGGAAAGGCACATAAAAAACAACAAGGAGATGACACTACACACCTGTTAGAAAGGCCAGAGTCCTTGGGGCACCTTGGTGGCACAGTGAGTTAAGCGTCCAACTCTTGGTTTCAGCTCCTGTCCCTTGGTGTTTCTCCAAAGGAGTTGAAAACTTATGTCTCCCCAAAAGGCTGCCCAGGGCTGTTTACAGTGGCTTTATTCACAATTGTCAAAATTTGAAAGCAACCAAGATGTCCCCCAGTGGGTGAATAAATTGGTATATCCAGGCAATGGAATATTATTCAGCATTAGAAAGAAATGAGTTATCGAACCATGAAAAGACATTGAGGAACCTTAAATGTATATTACTAAGTGGAAGAGGTTAACCTGAAAAGACTACGTAGGGGATGCTTCCAACTGTATGACGTTCTAAAGAAGGCAAAACTTTGGGAGCAGTATAAAGATCACTGACTGCCAGGGTCAGGAGGGAAGGGAGGGATGAAGAGACAGAGCATAGAGAATTTTCAGAGCAGTGAAAATATTCTTTATGATACTATAATGTTGGGTACATGTCATTACATATTTGTCCAGACCCATAGAATGTACAGCACTGAAAGCGAGTTCTAATGGAAACTATGAACTTTGGGTGATAAAGATGTGTCCATTCTAAGAAATGTACTCTGGGGGAGCCTGGGTGGCTCAGAGGGTTAAAGCCCCTGCCTTTGGCTCAGGTCATGATCTCAGGGTCCTGGGATAGAGGCCCACATCGGGCGTTCCGCTCAGCGGAAAGCCTGCTTCCCCCCCCCCCCGCCTGCCTCTCTGCCTACTTGTGATCTCTATCCCTGTGTCAAATAAATGAAATCTTCTCTCTGCCTGCCTCTCTGCCTACTTGTGATCTCTATCCCTGTGTCAAATAAATGAAATCTTTAAGAAAAAAAAAAAAAGAAATGTACCACTCTGGTGGGGGATGTGGATAACAAGGGAGGCTGTGCATGTGTAGAGGCAGCAAGTAAGAGGGAAATTTCTGTACCTTCCTCTTAATTTTTCTGTGAAGCTAAAACTGCTCTAAAAAATAAAGTCTTGGGCACCTGGGTGGCTCAGTGGGTTAAAGCCTCTGCTTTCGGCTCAGGTCATGATCTCAGGGTCCTGGGATCGAGGCCCGCATCGGGCTCCCTGCTCAGTGGGGAGCCTGCTTCCCCCTCTCTCTCTCTGCCTGCCTCTCTGCCTCCTTGTGATCTCTCTCCCTCTGTGAAATAAATAAATAAAATCTTAAAAAAAAAAGATTTAAAAAATAAAGTCTTTAAAAAAGATATCCAAAAGAAAAAAAAAAGAATGCCGATGCAGATTAGACTGATTCCAAAACTTCATGCATTTCCCAGCACATCAAGCTGCAATATAACAGCATCATCTTGATAGTCACATGTAAAACTGTATTTAAATTGTTAAAATAAATCAATATGGTTATAGAAATGGTTTACAAGTCTGCCTCTCTAGAGCTTTATTTATCCAAAAACATTTGCCAATGACCCACTCTATGTCATACACTTTTATGACTACTGTCAATCAAAAGTGATAAAACAAGGTCTCTATCATTGAGGAGTTTTTGTTTTTTAAGATTTTATCTATTTATTTATTTGAGTGTGTGTGTGTGTGTGTGTGTGTGTGTGTGTGTGTGTGTGCAGTGGAAGGGACAGATGGAGAAGGAGAGGGAATAAATCTCAAGCAGACTCCTCACTGAGCACAGAGCCTGATATGGGGCTAGACCTCACAACCCTGAGATCACGACCCTGAGATCATGACCTAAACTGATATCAAGAGTTGGATGCTTAACTGATTGAGCCACCCAGGTACCCCCATTGAGTAGCTTATACTTCAACAGATAAAAACAAACCAATGACCAGATAATGACAATACAAACTGATATATAGAACACAGAACTATGGAACCCAGAAAAAAGATGCACATGGATATGACATTTGAGATGGGGGGTGGCCTTAATAAATAAATAAGAACCAAAGAGGAAAGGCAGAGATAATTTATATTCCAAGTAGAGACAAAAGCATGCTGAAAAATATATTCTCAGGATAGCTTAATTACTTAAAAGTGTGTGTGTTTTTTTACAATCACTCCTTATTAGCTATGTAACCTTGGGAAATTTTCAACCTCAGGTTCGATATCCTCATCTTTAAAATGGAGTGCAAGAACAAAACCTGCTTCATGTTATTACTATAAAGGTAAATGAGAATATGAAGAGCTTAGAACAGTGTCTAGCACATACTCAACCCTCAGAAACATTGGTTATCATGATCTGGAAGGGTATGACTTTTTGGCACAATACTTTGGGGGACATGTTATTGAAATTGACCTCTATTTGTGGAATTTCAAGTACCTTAACAGGACTTTTGTTAAAGATTTTAGACTCAATAGATGTAGGAATCCCTCTGACTCTGATTCAAAGCTCTAGGAATTTTAGATCTATTCTTAAACTTTTACATATATAACATACCCAGACTTAAAGACCAGAAGTGGGAGTTTTTGTGTCAGAAATGAAGGACAAGTCCACTCTGACAGTGATGACAGGAAGCTGGTGCTACACAGCCAATAAGAGAAACCAGACAAATCGCAATCTACTAAGGATTAGAGATTAAACACCTGTATGGAATGAGAGCTGAAGGGTATAAGGGTGGGGGGAGGGGAGAGCTGTTGGTCAAAGGATACAAACTTCCAATTAGATAAATAAATTCTGGGGACTCTAATGTACAGCATGAGGACTATGTTAACAGTACTGTATTATATGTACATGAAAGTTGTCAAGAGAGTAGATCTTGGATGTGCTCACACACACACAAAATGGTAATTATGTAAGGTGGTGGGTGTGTTAACTAACCTTACTGTGGTAATCATTTCACAATAACACACATATCAAATCATTACATTATACAATTTAAATGTATACAACATATGCATTGACATACATTGAAATAATTGACATGTATATCTCAATAAAGCTGAAGGAAAACTATCCCATAAAGATTCATTACCATCTGTGAGTCTGCACAACTCTTATGGAAAATAGCATCCATAGAAGATAAATACTTAACTACAAATTGTTAACACATACAAAGAAATCTAAGATTTGACTCTTGTTATTCACCATAGTTACATATAAAGCACTACAAACACCAAATTAGCGAATACTGAATCATTGCCTTTAGGGGAAATGAGGGGGATCCTGTAAGCCTCTGGTCACAACTTTTGTGCCAGCTAATCAAGTCATAACTTAGTTTTATGTATGTGTCTGTTTAAGGAAAATTTATTTAATGTATGTTGTTGGTTCTTTAAAATTGAGCTCATAACTAACAGCACTCTAACTCATACCTGATGAAGTTTGTCTAACACATGTATTTCTCCTTAAGGCACATCACTGCCTTCTTGCACTTAGGAGCACTAGACAGTACTTCAGCACACACTTGGGACCTTTTTAAACAGAGAAATCACTACCAAGAAGCACACACATACACACACACGCACACACAGGCAAAAAATCTGGCACTAAATATCCTATGAAAAGGACACATTTGTAATATGAGAGTTAAAACAGGAAGATGGAGCATCACTTTGTTCAACCTTAGCTGGGAACATCATGTGCATGTCTGCAAATGACTGCAAAACTACTTCAGTATTGATCTGGAGGTCGTGAATAAATTTTACTAAATAGGTGAATTCACAAATACAAGATCTATAATTAATGAGGACTATTTAAAAGTACAGCCTACTGATCCAATAAATAGAGTAATTTTTATTCAAATACCTAGAGATATGAGATTTTACAATAGTTTTAAAAATACTGGAAGAAATATAATTCACAAGGTAAGTATATGGTTATAAAAAATGAATAAACTGATATAAAGAAGAACCACAAAAGATATTAAGGTTGAAAAAGACTTTCAGTGAAAACAAAAAGTCGATCAATGGGTTGGAAAAAAAGGAAAAAATAATTGTAAATAGTAAAAACAAAGGAGAGTTAAAATCTAGTTAAAATTCCCAGATTTTAGGAAATATCCAAATACACATGAAAAAAGGATATTAAAAATTAAACTGAAGTAAAGAAATATATAATGTAGAAAATCTAGCAGTATTTCAAAGAAGTTTGAGAAAGAAAATACAGAGATTGTGGAAGAAGTGGTATTTTAAAAGATAATTGATGAGAATTTTCCAGAATTGAAGAAAGTGATGAGTACTAATGTCCGTAAGGTACATAAATATAGAGCCAAATTTAAAAAAATCCACCACACACATTGTAATCAAATATCAAGTATAAAGCAAATATTATAAGTTACTATGGAAAAGCATAAATATTGCCTCAAAAGGAAAAGCAAAACTTCTCATAAGAAATTTTGGGGGCACCTGGGTAGCTCAGTGGGTTAATGCCTCTGCCTTCAGCTCAGGTCATGATCTCAGGGCCCTGGGATCGAGCCCCGCATCAGGGATCGAGCCCCGCATCAGGAGGGAGCCTGCTTCCTCCTCTCTCTCTGCCTGCCTCTCTGCCTCCTTGTGATCTCTCTCTCTCTCTCTGTCAAATAAATAAATAAAATCTTTAAAATAAAAGATATTTAAAAAATTTTGGGTGATAGAAGAAAATGAAATCACATATTTAAGATGCAAATAGCTTTGAACTAAATACAATTCTATACCTAGCTATTCTAGCCTCCAAGAATGTGGAGGAACATGGCGTTGGTGGTATAATGGTGAGCATACCTGCCTTCTAAGACTGAGGAAATAATGAACACACTTTTTAGATATCTAAGGCATCACAATGCTTCCATGAGAGAACTATTAAAAGTCATAGTTAAGCCAGAAGGAAATAAATCAAGAAGAGGAAAAAATAAACTACGCGGTCTATATAGACCAATGGTAATAGAAACATGGTAAACAAAAATATTGGTAAAACCTATTAATGAATCCAAAATAGCACTAATACTAAAAAATAATGGTATGTGTTTAAAATCAGGAAAAAATTAATAATATTAGATGAACATGGCTTACCAGATGCAAAGAGAGGAAAGTTACTGTACACTAAGGTCAGTATCTTTTTCATAGGGTAGACAACAGTTTATTTTTGTTAGAAAAAGTATGAGCTCAAATTATTAAATTAAATTAATTAAACATAAACTCTGGCAGAATAAAAATGGAGTACGCATCTTCCAAATCAGCAGAAGGAAGAAAAGAAACAAAGAAAGTTCCATTGAACTGGAATTCTATTCCAGGCAAGATGTACTGTAATTTTATAATCTGAGGAGGCTCTTGTGCTGCTAACATTTAGCAATGATAGATAAAATTAAAATAACAAAAAGAAGAGAAAGATATGAAACATTTTTAAACAGGGTCTAGAAATTAATAAGAATCTAAATCAATGAGCAGTGAGTGGGGCTGATGTCTTGGGGCTATTCCTCCTGATAACCTGGGGTGGGGAAGGAAACATTTTTCATCATCTTGTTGAGCTCATTTGGCATATGAACCTTAAAACCACTCCATACATTGTGGGTGCCAGAGCCTTGTTTATAACTTGACTTGAGACGCTTGAGCCAAACTCATGAAAGAAGAATGAATAAAAGTAGCTCCTTTTGCTGTTTTTGATTTAAGTGCAAGGATGGGTATGGCAGTCTGTATCTTTGAACAAGGCACAGAGCCAAATTGCTTCTTGCCTCATGGACTAGGTTAGAAATTTCATTAGTATTGTAGTGGAACAGAGTGCAGACACTGATAATATAAGACCTAACTCTTCATAGGGGTTCCAAGGGGCTGCACGGACATAAACCCCAAACTGCCAGACAACAAGAATGTGATGGATGAAGGAAAATAGAAAGCACATTAATTTTTGTTATTTTCAGGGGGTAATAAGAATAGGCAAACCGAAAGATAATACATTGCTCGAAAAAGATGTATGGCTGAGCACGTAAGTTAAAAATGTAAGGGTAAATTTTCACTTCCAGGTAAAATGGAGTGATTTATGGCAAATCAATGTTTCTAATAAACTACAACTAGAAAAGCAAAGTTAAAAAAATTTTTTGCTTCATCAGGTCACTGTAGATGTAGCAAAGCTGAGAGGGAAGAAGTTTCTAGAGAAGAGAGAACTATATGGAAGTAATTACTTTGTTCCGGGAACTCTTTCCTGCTTCTGATGCAGATAACTCATTGTTTATCTGAAATTCAGATTTAACTGGGTGTCCTGTTAAACCCTAAGCTTAACTCGGGGAAGAGTGCTATTGCTGAGGACAGAGTAATCATCAGAGCTTTTGCCTGGAGTAACAAAATGGAGAACTCTTTTTTTTTTTTTTTAAGATTTTTATTTTTTTATTTTCCAGAAAGAGATAGAGAGAGAGTGAGACAGTGTGAGAGTACAAGCAGGGGGAGTGCCAGGCAGAGGGAGAAGCAGGCTCCCGCCCAGCAAGGTGCTAGATGCAGAACCCAATCCCAGGACCCTGGGATCATGACCTGAGCTGAAGGCAGATGCTTAACCGACTGAGCCACCCAGGCGTCCCCAAAATGGAAAACTTAACCCACCTAGTTCACTCCTTGGTGTATTTGCTGAATTCCAACTCTGCATGGGGTGGGGACTAAAGACCTAACTCAGCACCTTCTAAAAGAAGAAAACTTTCCACGTTTACTGGTGAAGAGACAAAGACCAAGGGAAGAGATGTGGTGGAAACACTAGCTCTCAGCTGAACCCCGACGGGTTACACAGCCGGAGAAGGGTGATATGGAAGTGCACTAAGCCTTACCAAATTTGACAAGTCTGGAATCACTCAATCCCTAGCTGAGTTGATTAGCTTGCCTTGTGATTTATTTGTCTAGCATTCACAGAAGGTTAAGGTGATTTGTGTGGACTCTATCTGCCTGTCAGAAAAACAAACAAACAAACAACAACAACAAACTCTCTTGGAAGGAGATAAGACTATTCAGAGCAGTAGAAACAGACCCAAAAAGATTCAGATATTACAGTCAGTCACCTGGCCAGGGCCACAAAATAACTATGATTAATATGTTACAGAAAATGGAGGATAAAAAGAGAATTTCAGCAGAGAATTTACTTGAATCTATGCGTAAGAGTCAGATGGAAATTCTAGAACTGAAATATATAATAACTGAAATTAACAATTCAGTAAATGGGTTTAATAGAAATTAGACAGTAAAGCAGAGGATCTGGGAGCTGGAAGACAGAGCAGTAGAAAATACACAGTTTGAATGCCCGCCAGAAGGTAGGATGAGAAATACAGGAAGGATCATACAAGATATGTGGGGTATAATAGGAAGGACTGGGATACCCATAATCTGAATCCCAGAGGGGCAGGAAGGGAGAATTTGAGACAGAAGTATATTTAAAGAAACCTTGTCAAAGAAGTTTCAGAAACTAACAAAACACATCAAAGCAGAGATTCAAAAAAAATTAGCAAACTCTATTCAAAATATTTTAGGCACATGATATTAAATTTCTCTAACAACACTCAGCATCAGGGAAATACAAATCGCAACCACAATGAGATGCTACTTCACACTGGTCACAATGGCTAAAATTAACAAATCATAAAACAACAGATTTTGGTGAGGATGTGGAGAAAGAGGAACCCTCCTACACTGTTGGTAGGAATGCAAACCGGTGCAGCTGCTCTGGAAAACAGTGTGGAGTTTCCTCAAAAAGTTGAAAATAGAGCTACCCTATGACCCAGCAATTGCACTACTCAGTATTTACCCCAAAGATACAAAGGTAGTGATCCAAAGGGGCATATGCACCCAATGTTTATAGCAGCAATGTCCACAATAGCCAAACTATGGAAAGAGCCCAGATGTCCATCAACAGATGAGTGGATAAAGAAGATGTGGTATATATATACAATGGAATACTACTCAGCTATCAAAAAATTGAAATCTTGTCATTTGCAATGATGTGGAAGGAACTACAAGGTGTTATGCTATGTCAAATAAGACAATCAGAGAAAGGCAATTATCGTATGATCTTATTCATATGTGGAATTTAAGAAACAAAACAGAGAATCATAGGGGAAGGGAGGGAAAATAAAACAAGATGAAATCAGAAAGGGAGACAAATCATAAGAGACAATTAATCATAGAAAACAAACCGAGGGTTGCTGGAGGGGAGGGGAGTGGACGGGATAACTGGGTGATGGACATGAAGGAGGCCACGTGATATGCTCTGGGTATTCTATAAGGCTGAAGAATCACTGACCACCACCTCTGAAACTAATACTACATTGTATGTAAATTAATTGAATTTAATTAAAATAAGTTCTCTAAAATAAAAACCAAGAGAAAAATTTAAAAGCCAAGAATACTAATACATACATTACTTTCAAAAGAGGGAAAGTAAGAATAATGGCTAGTATATCCCAAGAACAATAAAACCCAGCAGATAATAGAGTGATATTTTAAAGTATTAAAGAGAAGAAAATGTTTTCTGTTCTAGAATTTTCTACTTGGCAAAATATACTTTAAAAGCATAAAATCCTCTTCAGCCACCCAAATAAACTAAAAAGCTTCTTTTTTAGACAAATATTCAAATGTTCCACCTTGAAGCGGAAGTCACAACATACAAATCTAAAAGAAATATGCAGACGAAAACAATGGAGTCTCAGAAATAAGCCTATGGATAAATGGGTAGGAGGGTCTTATCAGCACTCTGGCACTAATTAAGATCCAAGAACTTCGGTATAATCCAGGAGATGAGAGGAAAACCCAAGAAGGATGGAGTTTGATTTTTCACCCACCAAGTGAGAAAGAGCTTCAGCATTAACATAGTAAAATTTATATAAAATAGGCTCTTTCCCTCTAAATCGTTTCAAAGGTTTTTGTCATATTGGATATCATAGTATGTTCATTAATTTGTTCTTGGTTGACTGATGTTAGATTCAAGCAAAAAAACATTGCATTTATTTTTCAGCAAAGAGCTCTATTGTAGGGCCACAAAACATTTACCAAAGAGAACCTCCAGAACCTACATCTCTTCTTCCTGAAGCCAAGACTTTTGGCATTTTGTTCTTTAAAAGTATTCTTTACTAAAAATGGGTGATTTGTCTCTAATAAACACATTTTTCCAGGTTATATAGGCCTTTTAAATCCTACGTATGTGTCATTGCTCTATTAGTCTTAGGAATTCTATGTGATGTGGTAGGTTGACATACGTACCTTTTATGTATTCTGTGTAAGTGGTAACACTGTTGGAGAGTACAAGGTCATGGACCAAGCTCTCTGACAAAAACCATGTATCAGTCACAAACATGCACTATGTATGTGGTCTAGCACTGTCTCATCAGCAGTCTTCCCTGAGAAGAAAGTCAACTTTACCTGGAAAGGGCTTTTCCATATCTGAATTTAGTTCCCTTACAGTTGTTTCATCTATAGCTCTCTGCTATCTTAAAACTTTTGATTTTTTATATTTAATTTTTTTTCCATAATGGACAACCCGGGAATGATGGTTTGGTGTTATCTTCTACATTCTTACTAAGTGTAGAGCTGCCACGTATGTATGATTTTTTCTCATTAGTTCGGCAACATTTTTAAATGCTAGTGATTTCGAATGCGTGTGAAGATACAGAGAAAAGGCAAGTCAATATACGTAAAGGTAAGAAGAACACAAATCGATAAAACATTTTAGGTAGGCAACTTGGATTATCTTTCAAAATTTAATATATATTTACTCTTTATCCAATAACTCCATTTCGAGAACTTTATTCCATAGCAATACTTTACATGTGTACACAAAGAGTTATATAAAGAATGGAGCGCTTGGGGGGCTGAGCCCATTAAGCGTCTGCTTGGGCTCAAGTTATGATCTCGGGTTCCTGGGATCCAGCCAGGTCTGGAGCTCCCTGCTCAGCGGGGAGTCTGCTTGTCCCTCTCCCTCCGCCTCTCCACCCCCCCCACCCCCCTGCTTGTGTTCGCTTTCTTTCAAATAAATAAATAAAATCTTTTAAAAAAGGAGTTAAATAAAGGTATTTTCAAAACCAAATCAGAAAGCAACCTTGAGTTGAGGAGGCTTAGACAACTTGCAGAATTTTCCTACCGCGGGCGTGCACTGTGACCACTGAAAAGGCTGAGATGGATGTAAAGAAGACAGAAGACACAATCGAATGAAAAGAGCAAGTCTTGGAAAATGTTTATAATTCCATTTATGTAAATATAAAATTTTAACGTGTAAGTGTGTGTTTAGAAAGAGAGAGTATTCAAAGTGTTAGAGCATTGGGCGCCTGGGTGGCTCAGTGGGTTAAAGCCTCTGCTTTTGGCTCAGGTCATGATCTCAGGGTACTGGAATCGAGGCCCGCATCGGGCTCCCTGCTCAGCGGGGAGCCTGCTTCCCCCTCTCTTTCTTTGCCTCCTTGTGATCTCTCTCCCTCTGTGAAATAAATAAATAAAATCTTAAAAAAAAAAAACAACCCCCCCCCAAAACACAAAGTGTTAGAGCATTAAAAATACACTTGTCGGGCGCCTGGGTGGCTCAGTGGGTTAAAGCCTCTGCTTTCGGCTCAGGTCATGATCTCAGGGTCCTGGGATCGAGGCCCGCATCGGGCTCCCTGCTTGGGTGGGGAGCCTGCTTCCCCCTCTCTCTCTCTGCCTGCCTCTCTGCCTCCTTGTGATCTCTCTCCCTCTGTGAAATAAAATAAATAAAATCTTTAAAAAAAAAAAACACTTGTCAAATCACTATGCTGTACACCTGAAACTGATGTAACATTGTGTGTCAACTGTGCTCAAATAAAATATGTATATATATTATATATATAAATAAATGTTTATTAAAAAAATAAATAATCACACAGAATTGTCAGTGATGCTTGCCTATCAGGATTGGAACGGTTCAGAGAAGACATTTATGTTTTATTCTGTACTCATATCTTGAAATTTAGCATTAAGAGTTTCTTATTTAACAATTGAGTAATGTTATATATATGAAAAGGTAAAAAAATAAGCAAAATAGTTATATAACATTTTTTTCAAGAAAAAAAATTTAGTTTTGGAAGTAATTGAAGAAATACCAAAGAAACAAACCCACTAAATTGCTTAGAAGTTAAAACCTATGAAAATAGCTCAAAGGAAAGGCAAAAACTATAATATTTGCAACAAATATGAAAAATCATTATAAGGTAATGTATTGTAAAATATAAAACACAATCTGAAAAAGAAACTTTAAGGCTCCCATTAATGCACAAAATTTATAAATTTATAAAGGAATAGTAAATAAGTTTAAAATTGGACAATGTTAGCCTCCATAAAACTAAGTATATACACCTAACACCTCTGAATTCCATTTTATACCTATTACAATTTCCATGAAATTAAATTAGAGCCATAATTTACAGGGCTGTCAAGATGAGCATAAAATAGTGCCAATGTCAAAATAAATTGTTATCACTTCACAATGCAATGTTGTAGCTCTGTCTAGGTCCACAGTCCTTATAACTTTTGATGTCCTCAACCTATTTTGGGGATGTGTTCAAATAAACTTTTCCTAGAAATAGAAAGAAAAATAATAAAATAAAAAATAATAATAGATGGTAAATCTATTGCTGAAGAATCCAGGTTGTAGTTTTTTATTAATATATTAATAAAATAATATACCTTATATGTTCATTTCAGAATCCTTTATAGTCAAAAAAAGTTCAATAATAAATGAATGACTACTTAAGTTAGTACATAGTACACATCTATATGATAGAATATTCATTTAAAATTATGTTTGTGGGGACACCTGGGTGGCTCAGTCGTTAAGTGTCTGCCTTCGGCTCAGGTCATGATCCCAGCAGCCTGGGGATCGCACCCCTCATAGGGCTCCCTGTTTAGCGAGAAGCCTGCTTCTCCCTCTCCCACTCCCCCTGCTTGTTTCCCTGTCTCGCTGTGTCCTTTTTGTCAAGTAAAAAAAAAAAAAAAAAAAAAAAAGAAAGATTAAAAAATTATGTTTGTGAAATCTAAAAAGGTTTAAAAATATAACATTAACATACCAAAAAGTTATAGAACAGCAATGTAGGCCTACTACCTGCAAATACAAAATAAATAAATAAATAAATAAACAAACAAACAAATAAATAAATAAATAAAAGAAAAAAAGAGAAAAAAAAGAAAAAGCCCCACAATAAAAGCATACATTTGTGTCAGTAAGAACTGGGAAGGAATGAACAAAAATGAAAGTACTGAACCAGGCAGAGTGATAGGCTTATTAGCAATGTGGTATTCTTTTCTTTTAAAGTGCCTTCAACACTGTAGATATTTACAATCACAACAGAGTAACAGAAATTCATGCATAGCTTTTGTGTTGTGAAATCGATGGTAAATCTATTGCTGAAGAATCCAGGTTGTAGTTTTTTTCTTTTGAAGATAAAGCGTATCTGTACACGTAACCTTTTAGGAACTTAATAATTTTCTGTCACTTTTACAAGATTACAAACTCCGTTATAGACCATTGCTGCTCCAAATTCTTTCTATTCCCTGGAAGAAATTATTCTAAGCATGAATCTACTAAAAATGGCTAAATGCTCCTTAGTTCTTTTTGCTCTAATTTAAATTTCTTTTTTTTTAATTTTTTTAATTTTTTTATTTATTTTTTATTTTTTTTTAAAGATTTTATTTATTTATTTGACATAGAGAGAGATCACAAGTAGGCAGAGGCAGGCAGAGAGAGAGGGAGAAGCAGGCTCCCTGCCGAGCAGGGAGCCCGATATGGGCCTCGATCCCAGGACCCTGAGATCATGACCTGAGCCGAAGGCAGAGGCTTTAACCCACTGAGCCACCCAGGCGCCCACTAATTTAAATTTCTTATCATGATTTTCTAAGTATCTTTTTTCAGTTTAGGCACCATTCTTCTGGAAGCAAAATGCTATTTATGTAGTTTTGCCTTTTTTCTGCCTTACGATAACATTATATTATGACTCCCAACTAGCTACCTTCCACATTCATCTTCCTGTTCCAAATATAGCTTGAAAGCCTGTTTTGTTTTCTTGGGCCTTAACCTTCCTGATTCTATTGTTAGCAGTTTCTGACATGCTGCCTTCCATGATTCTGTAGCCCTCTCTTCAGTCATTGTTGGTGTGTAGACTTTTTTTAAACTAAATTTCTTATAAAGTGATTTGCATAGGCACATTGAATTTGTTAATAGCTCTCCTACTTAATTATCCTTGGATCATTTCATTACAGGAGTTTTCTAGTATTCTTGACCTTTTCTCTTTTTTTTAATACAATTTCAGGCATTCCTCTCAAATCTGATTTCTGAAGTTTTTGGAAGGGGATCCAGTAGAGAGAGTGGAGAGGAAAGGGTCATCACAGATAAAATGAGACAGAGAGTTAACAATCACCAAATGCAATGATCTTTCCAACTCCTTTCCTGTGAGCATTGGAATACAAATGTAAGTCTCAAGAACATTTGAGCGAATTCTTCCAGAAACACACTTATGTCCAGATTTGAAAATGGGCTACATTTTGTGCATGGGAGAGAAGTCAAACAGCTCTCTTCCCTACTAGAGAACTAAACCAATTGCAGCTTAAAAGAAATACAGAAAGAATGAATTGCTAAGCAACAGAGATCCTGTTTACATGCAAATATTGGTAGTAATAACAACAAAAAACAGTGCAAAAATAACACAGGAAATATGATCTGAAAGCAAAATTGCCTACAATAAAATATTTGGGTTTTGTTTTGGATTTGGTTTTCCACAAGTCAACAGCTATTTATGTTGACATCATCTGAATTAATCTGCCTCAAAGCTAAGCTGACATATAGTAACCTGCCATCTGTCTAGGAAGGTAGTTTATTCTGACAAAGACAAAGGCCAAAAAAGGTGTTTGTGCATCAGCTTATCTTTTCAAAGGAACTTAACCAGAAGGCCAGCTTTGTGGTGCCTCAGACCTTTCTTACTATCTTTCAAAACCTAAGGAATGTGGAAACATTAAATATTCCCACTAGGGTGTTGGCTCTTTATATTTCCTTATTCTCTTTAACTAGGGTGGATTTTCTATCTTCCAATGGAATGCATGGATATTGTCATTTATCCTAAATAAATTTTACATATTAATTTCAGAATAGACCTACTCTCCTAAGTTAAGAAAACTGTATAAGAGTCATGTTTAGGATGTTTTTGCTACTGATAAAAAACATTTGGGATGCCTGAGTGACTCAGTTAAGCATCCAACTCTTGTTTTCAGCTGAGGTCATGATCTCAGGGTCATGAGATCAAGCACTGTGTTGGGCTCCACACTGGGCTTGGAGTGGGCTCAAGATTCACTCTCTCCTTCTCCCTCAGCCCCTCACCCCTGCTCTCAGTCTCTCTCTCTCATTCTCTAAAAACAAACAAACAAACAAAAACCATTAGAGGCATTTTTGTGAATCGTAATACTCATGTGTCAACATAGAACCTTGAAGGTTCTATCTCTGACTCAAATTACACCTGAATTTTTCAATCTTGAACAGTATTTCTGTTCTCCACACCTCCTACCATAATAAAAACTTCTTGAAGGAAAAGAAGAGAAACTTTTGAAAATTAATTTTTATCCATTATATTGCCATGTTGTATAAATTATTCGTATATAATGAATATTTATGGACCAAATCTCCAGTTCATTGACTGACTTCCTAGTGCACTAAATATGCTATGTCTCATTCACAGACCAAGTGATATACTTAGTAACTACTTACTGACCACCTACTATGTGCCAAGCAATGTATGAAAAACTGTACTCTTATTAATCTAAGATTTTATTGGAGAGGACAGAAAATTAAGCAATAATTATCCGAGAACGAGTATTCATGACAAGGTACTATGGAAGCATACAACAGACATCTCAGGGAGAAAGAAGTATCTAGGCCAAGATCTCAAGAATAAGTAGGAGTTATTCAAGTGAAAAGGATGGGAATATATGGAAGAGAAGTGGCAAAAAAAAGAGAGAGAGAGAGAGAGAGAGAGAGAGAGAGAAATTTAAATGGTGTGTGTCAAGTCCAAAGAACAAAAGAGCATGACATTTTTGAGAAATGGAGGCAAGTTAAGCATGGCTAAAGCTTAGATAAGTGGGTGAAAGACAGGGGTAGACCAGGTTATTGACTGTTTTGTAAATCATTTTTCTTTTGAAAACAACAGACACTTCCCTACGTTCCAGCTATACTTAATTTTTAAAACAAAATAAAATGCATTCATTCGCAAACCCAGAGAGAACAGTTATGTTCAGATTCAGACTATTCTTAAGACTTTATTAAGTCTTTAGAATGATTAGAATGATCAAATTAATGACGTTTAGTCTATTAGTATTGTCTATTTAACGATTATCGGATTATTAAGACTTTGTTGTGTTAAGAGCAGTTTTAGGTTCACATCAAAACTGAGAGGAAGGTACAAAGACTTTCCATATACTCCTTGCGCAACTCATGAATAACCTCTCCCATTATCAGCATCTCCCTCCAGGGGGTACATTATTTACAATTGATTAGCCTACATTGATTGGTACATCATAATCACCCTAAGCCCATAGTTTACATCACCATTTATTCCTGGTGTTAGGCATTCTATGGGTTTGGATAGAGGTATAATGACGCATGTCCTTTCTGGTATCGTACAAGGGATTTTCACTGTCCTAAAAATCCTCTGTGATCTACAAATTCATACCTTTCTCCCACTCCAACCTTTGGCAACTACTGATCTTTTTACTGTCTCCATAGTTTTGCCTTTTCCTGAATGTCATACAGTTCACAGCCCTCTCAGATGGACTTCCTTCACTTAATAACAGGCATTTAAGTTTCCTTCATCTCTCTTCATGGCTTGATAGTTCGTTTCATCTTAGCTTGGAATAGAATATTGTTGGCATGTACCAGAACTTATCTATCTACTCACTACTCAAGGACATCCAAGTTTTGACAATTATGAATAAAGCTGCTATAAATATCTGGGTGCAGGTTCTTTTTTGTTTTTGTTGTGACATCCGTTTTCAACACTTTCAGGTAAATATCAAGATGTAAAATTGCTGGGTCATACAGTAAGAATATGTTTAATTTTGTAGCAAACTTCCAAAGTGTCCTTCAAAGTAGCTGTTCCATCTTGCATTTTTACCAGCAATGAATGAGAATTCCTGCTGCTCCACTTTCTCGATTGCATTTGATGCTGTCAATTTTCTGAATTTTTGCTCATTCTAATAGGTGTGTCGTGGTATCTAATTATTGTTTTAATTTGCATTTCTCTGATGACATATATTTTGCAGCCATCTTTTCATATGCTTATTTTTCATCTGTAAATTTTCTTTTTTGAGGTGTCTTTTAAGATCATTGGGTCACTTTTCAATTGTTTTTTTGTTCTTTATTTATTTTTACTTTTTATTTTTTTACTGGCTTTGTATTCCCCCCCAACCAGCTCTACGTTTACCCTAATGAACTTTTTGTTTTTGTTTTTGTTTTTCTTTATTGACTTTTAAAAGTTCATTGCATATTTTCAGAAATAGTCCATCAGATGTGCATACTTAGCATTTTAAATTTGCTCTTTCTTTTTAATCATAATTTTATAAAACTTTCCCATGGTCAATCCTCCCTGAAAATGTTGCAGTTCCAATTTCCTCCTGAAGACCTCCTTCATAGAAATTACAACCCTTGGGGTGCCTGGGTGGCTCAGTGGGTTAAAGCCTCTGCCTTCAGCTCAGGTTATGATCTCAGGGTCCTGGGGTCGAGGCTGGCATTGGGCTCTCTGCTCAGCAGGGAGCCTGCTTCCTCCTCTCTCTCTGCTGGCCTCTCTGTCTACTTGCAATCTCTCTCTCTCTTTGTCAATAAATAAATAAAATCTTAAAAAAAAAAAAAAAGAAATTACAAACCCCCCCTTTTTTTTTTCCAATTTAGATTGGCCTTTGCTCAGGCCTATTGCACAGCTGGCATCCTGATAACATTTCTTTTTGTTTTTAAGATTTTATTTATTTATTTATTTGAGAGAAAGAGAGTGTGTGTGTAAATGGCAGGAGGGGCAGAGGCAAAGAATCTCAAGCAGACTCCCTGCTGAGCATGGAGCCTGACATAGGGCTTGATCTCATGACCCTGAGATCACAACCTGAGCAGAAACCAGAGTCTGATGTTTAACCGTTTCACCCAGGTGCCCCCTGACAAATTTCTTTTTTTTTTTTTTAAGATTTTGTTTATTTATTTCACAGAGGGAGAGAGATCACAAGGAGGCAGAGAGACAGGCAGAGAGAGAGAGGGGGAAGCAGGCTCCCCGCCGAGCAGGGAGCCCGATGTGGGCCTCGATCCCAGGACCCTGAGATCACGACCTGAGCTGAAACCAGAGGCTTTAAACCACTGAGCCACCCAGGCGCCCCCCCTGACAAATTTCTTAAATGTGATTTTTTTTAAAGATTTTATTTATTTATTTGACACAGAGAGAGAGAGAAAGATCACAAGTAGGCAGAGAGGCAGGCAGAGGGAGGGAGGAAGCAAGCTCCCCGCTGAGCAGAGAGCCTGATGCAGGCCTCGATCCCAGGACCCTGAGATCATGACCTGAGCAGAAGGCAGAGGCTTTAACCCACTGAGCCATCCAGGTGCCCTTAAATGTGATTTTTAAAATCATTTTCATACTCTCTCTTACTGCTCTTTTTTATTGAATGAACACATTTATTCACATTCTTAACATAGTTTCTTGTTTTAATGGGACATAATTCCAGCAATCTTTCCGAAAAAGTAGGAAAGGAAATTAGGTATTTATTTATTTATTTATTTATTTATTTATTTATTTATTTATTTTTATTTTTTTATTATTTTCCCCAGGTGTACAAGTCTGTGCATCCTCAAGCTTACACCTTATTTTTTTTAGTTAGTTAGCTTGGTTTTAGATTTTTTTTTAATGTGTGACAATATCATCTTTCCCCTCACATGTTGTCAGTTTAGTAGTTACAGAATTTTAGTCTGAAATCAGTTTCACTCAAATCTTGAAGGCCTTGTTCTCACGTTGTTTAGCTTCTAATAGTGCTATTGAGAAGTCTGAGGATGTTTCCATTTATGACTTAAGGTTGTGGGCCTTTTTTCTTCATTTATTTCCCTTTTCTGTAAGATTTTAGAACTTCTCTTTATCCTTGGGATACTGAAATTTCATAATGAGATACACTGGTTTGCATGTGATCCTTTGCAGGGGCCGTGCTAATCTCTGTATTGTTCTGATTTTATATGTGCTGCCCAAGTGAGCACAATGTACATTGGTTTAGATACTTTTGCTTGCTTGCTTGCTTCCTTTTTTTTCTTTCTTCTCTCTGCCTTTCTTTCTTTCTTTCTTTCTTTTTTTTTTTTTAAAGATTTTATTTATTCATTTGACACAGAGAGAGAGATCACAAGTAGGCAGAGAGGCAGGCAGAGAGAGAGGAGAGAGGAGGAATCAGGCTCCCCACTGAGCAGAGAGCCCAATGTGGGCCTCGATCCCAGGACCCTGGGATCATGACCTGAGCCGAAGGTAGCGGCTTTAACCCACTGAGCCACCCAGGCGCCCTTTCTTTCTCTTTCTTTCTTTCTTTCTTTCT
The DNA here is from genome assembly GCA_002007465.1 of Ailurus styani. NCBI lineage: Eukaryota > Metazoa > Chordata > Mammalia > Carnivora > Ailuridae > Ailurus > Ailurus styani. The sequence continues at coordinate 893,677 of LNAC01000628.1, forward strand.
TTCTTTCTTTCTTTCTTTCTTTCTTTCTTTCTTTCTTTCTTTCTTTCTTCTTTCTTCCTTTTGAAGAAGTGGGGAGGGGAGGAGGGAGAGAATCTTAAGCAGGCTCCCTGTCCAGCATGGAACCCTGTGTGGGATCTCATGACCCTGAGATCATGATCTGAACTGAAATCAAAAGTCAGATGCTGGGCACCTGGGTGGCTCGGTGGGTTAAAGCCTCTTCCTTCGGCTCAGGTCATGATCTCAGGGTCCTGGAATTGAGGCCCATATCGGGCTCTCTGCTCAGCAGGGAGCCTGCTTCCTCCTCTCTCTCTGCCTGCCTCTCAACTTACTTGTGATCTCTCTCTGTGTGTGAAATAAATAAAATCTTAAAAAAAAAAAAAAAGTCAGATGCTTAAATGACTGAGTCATCCAGACACCTCTGGCTACTTTTTAAAATAAAAATAATAATTTCCTTAATATTCAATGTCCTTTCAATCTAATAACAAGTTTTTAATTATGAAAAAAATAATAACATTTCATTGATAATTTCTTCCTTTCTTCATGATAATCCTATTGGTCGTCAATAGGATATTATGGATTTATACTCTAATTTTTTTCTCATCTACCCTATTCCATTTTCCATCAACTTGCCTAGTAGTGAGATCTCAAAATTATATTTAACAATTTTCCAAGATTTAAAAGATTTAAAAAAATTAATTCCACCGTAGCTAACATATAGTATTATATTAATTTCAGGTATATTATATAGTGACTCAATAATTCTATACATTTCTCAGCACTCATCATGATAAGTGCCCTTCCTAGTCCCCATCACCTATTTCACTCATCCTCCCACCCCCTCCCTTCTGCTAACCATCAGTTTTTTCTCTATATATAAGAGTCTGTTTCTTGGTTTATTTCTTTTTTTCTTTGTCCATTTGTTTTTTTTCTTAAATTCCACATGTAAGTGAAACCATAGGGTATTTGTTTTTCTCTGACTGACTTATTTCAATAAACATAATACTCTCCACGTCCAAGCATGTGGTTGCAAATGCTGAGATTTCATTCTTTTTTATGGCTGACTAATGTTTCATTGTATATATATATATATATATATATATATATATATATATATATAACATCTTCTTTATACATTTATATATTGATGGACACTGGTTACCTTGGCTATTGTAAATAACGTTGCAATAAACACGGGGTGCATATATCTTTTTGAATTAGTGTTTTAAAGATATTTCTAACTTTCGATTTCATATATTGAATTTTTAAGAGCTTTTTAATTATTCTCTAATATTTCTTGTTTTATTGCATTCTGGTTTTGTTTTATGGGTGCAAGCTTTCTCTCACGTCTCAAAAATTTTTCTGAGATTAGATTTTTAATTTGAGCCTCATGGAGTTTACATTTTGGTGTGTGTGGGAGATATACACATAATAAGCAAAATAAATGATACTGTTCAAAATATTAGAACATATGTAACATATATAGTTGCTAAATATTTATATTTATATCTATATTTATAAATATTATAATAGTAGTAGGTAAAATTAATAAGACAAAAAATGAAATTTGATTTCTAGTCCCACATCAGAAGTTCCACTGTTCCATAACCCAGTGAAAATTGTGAAAATTATTTAAAAACCCATTTAAAGCCTCTTTTATTTAGTCTAAAAGCAATAAAAAAAGAGAAAGAAAAAAAGAAAAAAGAAATGAAGAAAAAACATTTATTTAAGAAAATCTATGGAAATTCTTTAAAATAGTAAGTGTCTGTTATTTTGAACCAAGACTGCTCATTCTCTCCCACCTTCCTGCTCAGTTACTAAAGGTTAATTTCTTCAGGCTGAAAGCAAGTGACCCCTACGGTAATTCAAATACAAGGAATAAACAAGAGCAAAGGTAAACAAACACGTGAAGGCATTCATATAATTATAAAAGACATTAAAAATGCTCTCCCTTTTTTCTTAACCGATTTGAAATGCAATTGTATAGCTTATATGTATATAATGTATTTTTAGGCTTATAACATATAAAAATATAATATACACGTAATATATTTGCCAATAATAATACAAAGGAAATGAATGGGAGAAAAGTCGTAATAGACTAGGAAATGAGGACTGATAGCAGTGATTATAACAATGGATAACAATTTTGGGGTCTGTAATATTAATCGATGTAAATGTATAATGTAACAAAAAGGAGGAAGAGGCAATAGAGATATATAGATATACCAACATATTCCTGGAATTAAGCTGGTATGAATTTTGAGCTAATTTTCATAATTTAAGATATATATAGGAAACTTTAGTACAACCACTAAAGATAATCCAAAAATATATTAAAAAATCATTAATTGAATTAAAATACTACATTAGAAAATATTCACTAATTACAAAATAATGCAGCAGTTATACCTGTAAATTATTATATTAAAAATGATGACAGATCTCACATCAATAATCTAATTTTCACATAGAATAGCAAACTAAATATAAAGCAAGAGAAAGAAGGAAAATTAAGGATTAGAGCAAAAATTAATTATTAAAAAGAACAGAAAAACCAAAGCTGTTTTTTTAAAAGCTCAACAAAGGGCGCCTGGGTGGCTCAGTGGGTTAAAGCCGCTGCCTTCGGCTCAGGTCATGATCCCAGGGTCCTGGGATCGAGGCCCACATCGGGCTCTCTGCTCAGCGGGGAGCCTGCTTCCTCCTCTCTCCTCTCTCTCTGCCTGCCTCTCTGCCTACTTGTAATTTCTCTCTCTGTGTCAAATAAATAAATAAAATCTTTAAAAAAAAATAAAAAAAAATAAAAGCTCAACAAAATTGACAAAATTTTATTTAATTTGACCAAGAAAAAAGAGAAAAGTTTCAAATTACTAAAATAAGAAATGAAGGGACACATAACTACTGACCTAAGAAAAATAAAAAGGGTTACAAAGAAAAACCATAAATGACTGTAAACCAAGATATTAGATAAATTGGATGAAGTAGACAAGTTTTTAAAAGACACAAACTACCAAAACAGACTCAAGAAAAAGTGAACAATCTGAGTAGGCCAATAGTAAGGGAAGAGATTAGAGAAAAACAAAACAAAACTGCCCACAAATAAAACCCTGGCACAGATAGCTTTGCCACTGAATTCTACTAAAAAGAAAAATTAATTCCAATTCTTTACAAACACTTCCAAAAAACAAAAGACATGGAAAGATTTCCTAACTTACTCTATTACTCTCATGACAAAACCAAAGACATCACAGGAAAACAAACTCCAGAACAATATCTGTTATGAATACAGAGGCAAACATTCTAAACAAAATATTTGCAAACTTAATCCAGCATCATAAAAGAAGAATTATTCACCATGACCAAGTGGGATTTATCTTTGAGATGCAGGATGATTTTTCATCTGAAAAATCTATGTATATAATATTTCTTACTAATGGAACAAAAAACAGAGTTCACATTATCATCTCATCAGGTGCAGAAAAATATTTGACAAAACTTAAAGCTCTTTCATGATAAAAACAGTAAAATAAGTATATAAGGGATCTTCCTCAACCTGCTAAAAAGCATCAGTGAAACCCCACAGCAAGCATACTTAATGGTGAAAGACTGGATGATTTATCCCTAAGATTGGGAACAAGACAAGTTTCAGCCAGAGAAATTTGGCAAGAAAAATAAATAAGACATTCAAATTTTTAAAAAAGTAAAGCTATTTCTATTCACAGATGGCCTGATATTTTGCACAGAAAATCTTAAGGAACCACTAAAAATTATTAGAACTAGTGAATGTGTTCAGCAGGGTTGCAGGATATAAGGCCATACACAAAAATCAATTGCTTTTTTATGTACTTGTATTGGACAATAAGATAAAATAAATGAAGAACTCAATCATTAACATTAACATTGTATCAAAGTGAATAAAACACTTAGAAATAAATTTAACAAAAGGAATAATAGGAACTTTAACAAAAGGAATAAGTGGGAATAAATTTAACAAAAAAACTTTTAAACTTATATTCTGAAAAACTGTATTACATTGTTTAAAGAAGTTAAAGAATATCTAAATAAATAGGAAACATCTCATGTTCATAGGTTGGAAGTTTTAACATTGCTATGATGAAAATACTCCTCAAACTGATCTACAGATTCAGCACAATTACAATAATCCCAGCTCACTATAGAAATTGATAAGCTGATTCTAAAATCTATACTGAATTACAAGGACTCAAAAAAGCCAAAACAATTATGAAAAAGAAGAATAAACTGAGAGGACTCACACTTCCTAATCCAAACTCACATAGGTCCATAGTAACCCAGACAGTGTGGTACAGACACAAGGGTGTGTGTGTGTGTGTGTGTGTGTGTGTGTGTGTGTGAAATAAAACTGAGAATCCAGAAATAAAACCACACATCTATTATCAATTGATATTTTAAAAAAGATTTTATTTACGTATTTGACAGAGAGAGAGAGAGATCACAAGTAGGCAGAGAGACAGGCAGAGAGAGGGGGAGAAGCAGGCTCCCTGCTGAGCAGAGAGCCCGATTTGGGACTCGATCCCAGGACCCTGAGATCATGACATGAGCCGAAGGCAGAGGCTTAACCCACTGAACCACCCAGGAGCCCATCAATTGATTTTCAATAAGGACAGCAATACTGTTCAATATTGGATGAATAGTGTTTTCAACAAATGTTTCTGAGACAAACGGATAAGCACAAGCCAAAGAATAAAGTTGGATCCTTATTTATACTATCTGCAAAATTATTATAAAAATTACATATTATGTGTTATTCACACTCTAAATGTAAGAGCAAAAACTTTAATAAAACTCCTAGAAGAAAACATAGGGATAAATTTTCATGACGTTGAATTTGCAAAAAATTCTTAAGTATGTCACCAAAAGTATAAGCAACAACAACAGCAAAAATAGAAAATTAGACTTGATCTAAACAAGACTTATACTTCAAACGGCACCATGAATAAAATAGACAACACACAGAATGGGAGAAATATTTGCAGATCATATGTCTGATTAGAAACTTGTATCTAAAATACATAAAAATCTCTAACAATTAAAAAATAAAAGGACAATTAACCCAATTAAAAAAACAGATAAAGAATCTGAATAGTCATTTCTCCTAAGATATGCAAATGGCCAATAAGTATATGCAATAAACACAAAAAAAGATGCTCAGTATCATTAGTTATCAGGAAAATGCAAATCAAAACCACAAGGAGTTATCACTTTATGTACACTAGAATGGCTAGAATAAAAATGAAACTTGAATACATTATGCTAAGTGATAAGAACCAGTCACAAAAGACCATGTACTATATGATCTCATTCTTATGAAAGTCCAAAACTCGAACATCTATAAAGATAGAAAGTAAATTCACAGTTGCTTAGAATTGCAGTGGTGAAAGGGAGATAATAGAGTGATATTTAAAGGGTAAAAGATTTCTTTTTGGGGTTATGAAATATTCAAAACAAACTGTGATGATGGTTGCATATACTTGTGAATATAGTAAAAATTATTTAATTGTACCTTAAAAGGGCAAATTTATGATATATGGATTATATCAATAAAACTAATAAAAAATGATAGAAAATGTTTGTGCTTAGGCAAGGTCTCACTGAAAAAAGTAATCCTTAACAAAAATGAAGAAAATGAAGTTAAAATAGATAACTCCAAGAAGAGTGTTTCAAGTTCAAAAACCCTAAGATACAGAGTAAAGGACTGTCAATTAATCTGTGTTATTTTTGCATAATCTAATCCAGTGCTATTTTTGTATTAAACTAACTTGAACAATAAATCTACTTTATACATAAGCCAGCTTGGGGGAGATTTTCTATTGTATACAACCAAAAGGATACAAAGCACTACGATGAATTTTATGCCAGAAGTGGTATGTTGTAATTAACAGACACAAAAATGTGAAATGGCTCTTGTCAAAGAGGTAGGGTTGAAAGCAAAGTACCTTATGTCTTGGCTTGGTTCCCAAAACACAGAGCTCTGAAAGCCAACATGGCATGGGTTCTCAAGATCCTCAAGACTATAGCAAACAAAGAAATAGGTTTATGGTTGTTGTTTTGTTTTGTTTGTTTGTTTTTTGTTAGAGGTGGGTGAGGGTCGAGGGAGTGGGAGAGAGAAAATCTTAAGCAGGCTCCATGCCCAGTGCAGAACTGGAAGACTAACTCCGGGCTCAGTCTCACAACCCTGAGATCATGACCTAAGCCAAAATCAAGAATCAGATGCTTAACTGACTGAGCCACCCAGGCACCCCACAAAGAAACCATTTTTAACAAGCCCCTGAAGACCTGCTGTGGCTGTGACCTCAAGCCTCAGTGTAGAAGGAGCAGACAAAAATACCCATCTCCCAATATTTCCTTAAAAAAGGCCTATTTGAGTATCTTAAAAGCTTCAGCTTGAGGGTCAGGGTCCTAGTTGTGACTCATCTAGGGACCAACTGCTTTCCGCTCTGGGGACAGGAGAATCAAGCAGACACCATATTCACATTCTCCCCATACCCTGCTCCAATTCACCAATATCTACTTGGAAGAAATTTATACATACATATTGGCATCCCAGCTTTTATGACTACCACCTAGAGGGCACCTCCTTAGTCACCTGGCTCTGGTAAGGAGTTAATATCCAGAATATACAAGAAACTCATACATCTCAATAGGAAAAAACAAAAAAACTCAAAAAATAATTGGAAAACAGATCTAATAGACATTTTTCCAAAGAAGACATATGAATGGCCAAAGGATATATGAAAAGATGCTCACCATTATTAATCATCAAGGAAATGTAAATAATAATCACAATGAGGTCTCACCCTACACCTGTTGAGATGGATAGTTTCAAAAAGTCAAAAAATAACAAGTGTTGGTGAGGGTGTGAAGAAAAGAGAACACTTGTACACTGTTGGTGGAATGTAAACTGGTACAACCATTGTGGAAAATAGTATCGAGGTTCCTCAAAAAGTTGAAAAGGGAACTACCATATGACCCAGCAAGCCCCCTATTACTTTTATATCCAAAGGAAATGAAATCAGGATATCAAAGGGTTATCTGTGCTCCCTATGTTCTTCAAAGCATTATTCATAATAGCCAAGGTGTGGAAGCAGCCTAAGTGTCTGCTGATGGATGAATAGATAAAATGTGGTATATATGTGTAACAAGATACTATTCATCCAAAAAAGGGGGGAATGAATCCTGTCATTTACAAAAACATGGATGAACCTGGAGGACATTACACTAAGTGAAATTCGCCAGACAAAGAAAGACTAATGCTATATGATCTCCTTTATACACACCATCTAAAACCTTCGAACTCATAAAGTAAAACAGTGGTTGCCAGGAACTGAGAGGTGGGAGAAAGGGGAAGAATTTGGTCAAAAGATAACATACTTTCAGTTATAAGATGAATAAGCTCTAGGAAATTAATATACAACATGGTGACTATGATTAGTAATGTATTGCATACTTAAAATTTGGTAAGAGAGTAGATTTTAAGTGCTCTCACCACACTAGGAAAAAAAAGGTAACTGTTAGATGATAGATTTGTTAATTAGCTTTATTGTGGTGATCATACAGAACATCACATTGTACATCATATATATATGTGCATATTTATATATTTTTTATTAACAACACTAGGGAAAAAAAGAAAATAAATATTTACTTGAAATAAAAGTAAAGAAAAAAGAGTGTGGAATTTAGCCTGAAGATTCTGATAGTAAATCAAAAGGATCTCTCTGGCTCTCAGCATGACACCTCTCTCTCTGTCTCTTTGTCTCTCTCTCTGTCTCTCTGTCTCTGTCTGTCTCTCCTGTTGGAATTAGGATACTTGAATTTCACCAGTGTTTCCTTCTGTTTTGTTTTGTTTCTGTTTGCTTTGTAGCCTTTCTCTGTAGCAAGACCTCTCAAGCTATTTATGGAGAAGTAAACTCGAGCAATTCCCTAAGGCACAGCTGAAAGATTCTTGTTGGTCCCTATAGACCTTGAATCTCCATGAAGCCTAGTGGGATTTGAAAGTGGGAGTGGGTGATATTTTGGACTTCACAACCATAAAAGTTATGATGGACTGAAGATATGGGTCATTGGATACAAACTTCCTCAGTAATATAAATATCTCAAATATGCAAAGGATACTCAATCATGCAAAGCCTGGACTTGGGGAGCTACTAAGTGATTCAGTCTGGCCATACTGTTGACTTCTTTCCAAAAATGGGAGGAGGCTGGAAATAGCAAAAACAACTTCAGTTTAAGGACTTGTCAAGAAACTCTAAAAAAAGAGAATGTACCCTCATGCCCAGACTACCTAGACTTAACACGAGACACAGAGGCTTTGGAGGCAAAGAAATGAGAGCTGTGTGTCCTTCCCAAAGTTATTAACTGCTCTGAACCTTTGCTAACCTGACTGAGAATGGAAACAATCATATATTGGATATGAATATATTGTTTAGTTGCCCGGGGCAGCAGAGTTCTCTGTGTTCACAGGTAGCTAGCTAGATGTGTCCAAGTCTGAGTGTTGCAAAGTGATTTTGGAGAACTGGCAAAATATTTTAATCTGAGATATGGGTCCTGAGTGAATTTCGTTTTCTACTTTCAGTAACTTACTTTACCTCAAGAGTAAGAGTTGGGATTTGGACTTTTCTCCATATTTACAGTCTTTCTAATCCCTATCCCATGTAGTTCCCACAGATAAGAATACCAGCTGGCTCTGGCTCATTGCAGCCTTTTCCTTGCTTCGGGAACCCCAGAGACATTAAAATCTAGATTTCGTTGAGTCATTTATCCTGCAATTTTCCCACACATACTGAATAAAGAAATTCTAAAGTGCATTTTCATGGGCTATTTATTCTGTTTCTTCTGTTTTCCCCTTTTTATTTAAATTACTACTAAAGTTAGCTCCAAAGCACATAGGAGCCAGTGATTTAGCTCTTCACATGCTATATTTCTATTGACTTTAAAATTAATCTGATCATTCGAAAATCTGCCAAACCAAGCCCTGAGGAATACAGAAACAAGAGGCAACTCGAAATGGGGGAGGGTGGGCATCCAGGGCTGCTAAGAGAGCACTTCCCCCAGGTGTGACTATATTAAAGCCATATTTCACTTTAATGGGGAAGGACTGGGGAGGGGCTTGGGGGGGGCAGGTGGCCCCTCCTGATGCATGGAACTCCATTTGGGCTAATAAAAGACCACTTAGCTATGAGGTCTCATTACAGTTAAATTGTCTCTAAACAGTTGGTTGCTTGGTAAACCTCAAGAGTACAACAGCTGGAGCATATGTGGCTGGGGGAGCTGAGGTCTGCCCCTAGCCATGGAGCCAGAGAGCATTCAGTGACCCTTGTAAATCTAACTGCATAGTAGGTGCCGCTGAAGGTCCTCTTGGTCCTTTTTCTCAGCAGGGGACCAACAGTTAAGGTATTGATCTGCCTTAAAGTTCAGTATAACCTATCTTTTTCCTTTCTCATACTCTTCTCAAGTAACATCTCAAGGTAGTGTTAGTCTCTTTAAATGACCTGAGAATTGTTCTTTCTGTCTTCATTTTCTGAAACAATTTAGAGAACAGACAATATTTATTATTGGATAGTTTAATTGAATTTCCATAGAGCCTGAGCACAGTGATTTGCTTATAGATTATTATTTTTAAATGTATAATTGGTAAGTTTTGACATATATCTACCCATGAAGCTATCACCATGATCAAGATAGTGAAAGTATCCATAATATCAAAAAATTGCTCTTACCCCTTTGTAGTTTCTCTCTCTGGTTCCTCCAAGCCTTTAGCCCAGCCTGGGTCCTAGAGAAATATTGATTTATTTTCTGTCATCATAGTTTGCATTTCCTAGATGTTTATACGAGTGGAATAATACAGTATATACTCTTCACTACGTGAATTCTTTAAATAAACATAATTATTTTAAGATTCTTCTGTGGTGTTGAGAGCATCAATAGTAGATGCTTTTTTTAAAAAAAGATTTTATTTATTTATTTGACAGAGAGCGATTACAAGTATGCAGAGAGGCAGGCAGAGAGAGAGGAGGAAGCAGTCTCCCTGCCGAGCAGAGAGCCCAATGCGGGCCTTGATCCCAGGACCCTGAGATCATGACCTGAGCCGAAGGCAGAGGCTTTAACCCACTGAGCCACCCAGGCGCCCAATAGTAGATGCTTTTTGAATTGCTGAACTGTATTCTATTGTATAAACAACAGTTTGTTTACCCATTTACCTGTTATCCAGTAAAGATGTGGGCTGATTCCAGTTTGGGGCTAAAAATTAAGCTGTTATGACATGTGTGGACAAATCTTTGTATGAACGTATATTTTCAGTTCTTTTGAGTAAACACTTTGGAGTGGAATGGTTGTATGTACGTTTGATTTTTAAGAAATTGCCAAACTGTTTTTCCCAAGTAGTTGGACCATACCACCTTTTTACCAACAGTAGAAAGCCCCACATCAGGCTCTCTGCTCAGTGGGGAGTCTGCTTCTCCCTCTTCCTCTCTCAAATAAATCAATAAAATCTTTAAAAAAAAAAAAAGAAATCTCTAACTCATTGTCACAAAGGTTTTCTCCCATGTTTTGTTGTTGAAGTTGTACAGTTGTAGGTTTTATGTTTAGTACATCATTCGTTTGACTTAATTTTTGTACCTGGTATAGATGAAAGTCTTTCCTTTTCTCCTTCTTCCCACCTTCTCTCCCTCCCTCTCCTTTCCCTCTCCTCCCTCTCTGTCCTTCTCCTCCTCTCTTTCCATATTAATTTTCAATGATCTCAGAATCCTTTCTTAAAATGATTCTTTTTCCCCACTGTGTTTCCTTTGCACCTTTGTTGGAAATCAGTTTTTCACGTTCATGTGGTTCTGTTTCTGGATACTCTGTTCTGTTTCATTGTTCTATCGATCTCGATGGCAATACTTTATCATCTTAATTAATTAATACTTATACTATATAGTGTAATACTTAATACTACACCATAACTTTTTAAGTCTTTAAATGAGGTCATGTTAATCCCTCCAACTTTGTTTTTCTTTTTTAAAGTTGTTTGGCTATTCTAGATCTTTTGTATATCCATATGAATTTTAGAATCAGCTTGGCAATTTTTACCAAAAAATCCCTTTGGGGTTTTGACTGAGATAGCAATAAATTTCAATTTAGGGGAGACTTGACATCTTTTGACTTACAACCAATGCGTAACTCTTTACTTATTTAGTAATCCTTTATTTTCTATCCACAATGTTAGAGTTTTCTGTTTAGTTTTGGTACAAGTCTTGTGTTTTGGACCTGTTTACCCACAAGTACTTCATATATTTGATGCTATTTTAAATGGGATTTCTTTTTAAATTTTAATTACTGATGATTTGTTGTTATTATATAAAAGTACAATTAATTTTTGTGTATTGATCTTGTATCCTACAAACTTGCTGCAAATCTACAAACTTGTTAAACTAACTTTTTACTTCTAATTGTTTTTTTATAGATTCTCTCAAACTTAATATGTGGTAATTATATCATCTGAGAATAAAAAAACAATTTTACTTCTTCCCTTCCAATCTGGGTATTTTTTTCTTATGTGACTGTGCTGCCTAGAACCTTCAGTATATTGTTGCTAAGAGGTGATGAGAATGGAAATTCTTACCCTATTACTGATCTTAGAAGAAAAGCATACAAAATTTTACCATCAAGTGTGATGTTAGCTGCCAATTTTTCACAATTGTGGGAGTTCCCTTCTATTTCTGGTTAGCTAAATATTTTAATCCTTGACATAAAAGAATGTTGGATTTTGTAAAGTGCTACTCAACATATTTTGAGATGATTATGTTATTTATCCCATGCAGACTGTAAATACGGGAATAATATTGATTGATATTTTTTAACATTAAACTAACTTTGGATTCTTAGGATAAACCTCACTTAGTTAAAATGTATTATCCTGTTTATGTTGTTGAATTTTATTTGCTAAAATTTTGTTTAGAATTTTACATTTATGCTCATGAGGAATAAATAATTGGCCTATAAATTTCTTTGCTTATAATGTCTCTGCCTGGTTTTGGTTTCCAGGTAATATTAACCTCATAGGATAAATTGGATGGTACTCATTCCTATTTCGTTTTATGGAAAAGTTTGTGTAGAACTGGTATTATTTTTTTTCCTTAAATGCTTTGATTCATGTTTAAAACAGTTTTTTTTCTTAAAACAGTTTTTAAGCTGATTTTTAACCACAGATTAAATTTCTTCAATAGGTAAACGATTTTTTGTGTTCTGTATTTCTTCTTGAGTCACTTTGGTACTTTGTTTCTTTCAAGTAATTTGTGGATTTGGCCGAAATTTTCAAATTTACAAGCATAAAATTGTTTCTATTTTCTTATACATTTAATATTGATGGAATCTGTAGTGATATTGTCTGTTTAATTACTGATGTTATTAATAAGTATCTTTTTCTTTTTTTCTTTTTTTTTAAATTTTATTTTTATTCTTTGCCCAAGGGGTACAGGTCTGTGAATCATCAGGCTTACATCTTTCACAGCATTCACCAAAGCACAAACCCTCCCCAATGTCCATAGCCCATCCACCCTATCCCTACCCTCCCACCCCCCAGTAACCCTCAGTTTGTTTTATGAGATTAGAAGTCTCTTATGGTTTGTCTCCTTCCCCATCCCATCTTGTTTCATTATTTTTCCCTCCCTACCCCCCACAACCCCCCACCCTGCCCCTCAAGTTCCTCATATCAGAGAGATCATATGATAATTGTCTTTCTCTGATTGACTTATTTCGCTCAGCATAATACCCTCCAGTTCCATCCATGTCGTTGCGAATGGCAAGATTTCGTTTCTTTTGATAGCTGCATAATATTCCATTGTATATATATACCACATCTTCTTTATCCATTCATCTGTTGATGGACATCTAGGTTCTTTCCATAGTTTGGCTATTGTGGACATTGCTGCTATAAACATTCGGGTGCACGTGCCCCTGAGGAACACTACCTTTGTGTCTTTAGGATAAATACCCAGTAGTGCGATTGCTGGGTCGTAGGGTAGCTCCATTTTCAACTTTTTGAGGAATCTCCATACTGTTTTCCAGAGTGGCTGCACCAGTTTGCATTCCCACCAACAGTGTAGGAGGGTTCCCCTTTCTCCGCAACCTCGCCAACATCTGTCATTTCCTGACTTGTTGATTTTAGCCATTCTGACTGGTGTAAGGTGGTATCTCGCTGTGGTTTTAATTTGTATTTCTCTGATGCCGAGTGATGTTGAGCACTTTCTCATGTGTCTGTTGGCCATTTGGATGTCTTCTTTGGAGAAATGTCTGTTCATGTCTTCTGCCCATTTCTTGACTGGGTTATTTGTTTTATGGGTGTTGAGTTTGAGAAGCTCTTTATAGATTTTGGATACTAGCCCTTTATCTGATATGTCATTTGCAAATATCTTCTCCCATTCTGTCAGTTGTCTTTTGGTTTTGTTGACTGTTTCCTTTGCTGTGCAAAAGCTTTTAATCTTGATGAAGTCCCAATAGTTCATTTTTGCCCTTGCTTCCCTTGCCTTTGGTGAGGTTCCTAGGAAGAAGTTGCTGCGGTTGAGGTCGAAGAGGTTGCTGCCTGTGTTCTCCTCGAGGATTTTGATGGATTCCTTTCTCACATTGAGGTCTTTTATCCATTTTGAGTCTATTTTTGTGTGTGGTGTCAGGAAATGATCCAGTTTCATTTTTCTGCATGTGGCTGACCAGTTTTCCCAACACCATTTGTTGAAGAGACTGTCTTTTTCCCACTGGACATTCTTTCCTGCTTTGTCGAAGATTAGTTGACCATAGAGTTGAGGGTCCATTTTTGGGTTCTCTATTCTGTTCCACTGGTCTATGTGTCTGTTTTTGTGCCAGTACCATACTGTCTTGATGATGACGGCTTTGTAATAGAGCTTGAAATCTGGAATTGTGATGCCGCCAACTTTGCTTTTTTTTTTCAACATTCCTTTGGCTATTCGGGGTCTTTTCTGGTTCCATATAAATTTTAGGATTATTTGTTCCATTTCTTTGAAGTAAATTGCTGGTATTTTGATGGGGATTGCATTAAATGTGTAGATTGCTCTAGGTAGCATAGACATTTTCACAATATTTATTCTACCCATCCATGAGCATGGAATGTTTTTCCACTTCTTTGTGTCTTCCTCAATTTCTTTCATGAGTACTTTATAGTTTTCTGAATACAGATTCTTTGCCTCTTTGGTTAGGTTTATTCCTAGGTATCTTATGGTTTTGGGTGCAATTGTAAATGGGATTGACTCTTTAATTTCTCTTTCTTCTGTTTTGTTGTTGGTATATAGAAATGCAACTGATTTCTGTGCATTGATTTTATATCCTGACACTTGACTGAATTCCTGTATGAGTGCTAGCAGTTTTGGAGTGGAGTCCTTTGGGTTTTCCACATAAAGTATCATATCATCTGCAAAGAGTGAGAGTTTGACCTCTTCCTTGCCGATTTGGATGCCTTTTATTTCTTTTTGTTGTCTGATTGCTGAGGCTAGGACTTCTAGTACTATGTTGAATAGCAGTGGTGATAGTGGACAGCCTTGCCGTGTTCCTGACTTTAGGGGAAAAGCTCTCAGTTTTTCTCCATTGAGAATGATATTCGCTGTGGGTTTTTCGTAGATGGCTTTGATGATATTGAGGTATGTACCCTCTATGCCTACACTATGAAGAGTTTTGATTAAGAAAGGGTGCTGTACTTTGTCAAATGCTTTTTCAGCATCTATTGAGAGGATCATATGGTTCTTGTTCTTTCTTTTATTAATGTCTTGTATCACATTGATTGATTTGCGAATGTTAAACCAACCTTGCATCCCAGGAATAAATCCCACTTGGTCGTGGTGAATAATCCTTTTTATGTGCTGCTGGATCCTATTGGCTAGTATTTTGTTGAGGATTTTTGCATCCGTATTCATCAAAGATATTGGTCTGTAATTCTCCTTCTTGATGGGGTCTTTGCCTGGTTTGGGGATCAAGGTAATGCTGGCCTCATAAAAGGAGTTTGGAAGTTTTCCTTCCAATTCTATTTTTTGGAACAGTTTCAGGAGAATAGGTATTAATTCTTCTTTAAATGTTTGGTAGAATTCCCCTGGGAAGCCGTCTGGCCCTGGGCTCTTGTTCGTTGGGAGATTTTTGATGACTGCTTCAATCTCCTTACTGGTGATGGGTCTATTCAGGTCTTCAGTTTCTTCCTGGTTCAGTTTTGGTAGTTTATATTTCTCTAAGAATGCATCCATTTCTTCCAGATTGTCAAATTTGCTGGTGTAGAGTTGCTCATAATATGTTCTTAGAATTGTTTGTATTTCTTTGGTGTTGGTTGTGATCTCTCCTCTTTCATTCATGATTTTATTAATTTGAGTCCTTTCTCTTTTCTTTTGGATAAGTCTGGCCAGGGGTTTATCAATCTTATTAATTCTTTCAAAGAACCAGCTCCTAGTTTCATTGATTTGTTCCACTGTTCTTTTGGTTTCTATTTCATTGATTTCTGCTCTGATCTTTATGATTTCTCTTCTCCTGTTGGGTGTAGGCTTTCTTTGCTGTTCTTTCTCTAGCTTTTGTAGGTGTAGAGTTAGGTTGTGTACTTGAGACCTTTCTTGTTTCTTGAGAAAGGCTTGTATTGCTATATACTTTCCTCTTAGGACTGCTTTTGCTGTATCCCAAAGATTTTGAACAGTTGTGTTTTCATTTTCATTTGTTTCCATGAATTTTTTTAATTCTTCTTTAATTTCCTGGTTGACCCATTCATTCTTGAGTAGGGTGTTCTTCAGCCTCCATGTATTTGAGGTCTTTCCAACTTTCCTTTTGTGGTTGAGTTCTAGTTTCAGAGCATTATGGTCTGAAAATATGCAGGGAATGATCCCAATCTTTTGGTACCTGTTGAGACCTGATTTGTGACCCAGAATATGGTCTATTCTGGAGAATGTTCCATGTGCACTGGAGAAGAATGTGTATTCTGTTGTTTTGGGATGGAATGTTCTGAATATATCTGTGATGTCCAACTGGTCCAGGGTGTCATTTAAAGCCTTTATTTCCTTGTTGATCTTTTGCTTTGATGATCTGTCCATTTCAGTAAGGGGGGTGTTCAAGTCCCCTACTAATATTGTATTCTTGTCAATGTGTTTCTTTGATTTTGTTATTAATTGGTTTATATAATTGGCTGCTCCCATGTTAGGGGCATAGATATTTATGATTGTTAGATCTTCTTGTTGGACAGATCCTTTTAGTATGATATAGTGTCCTTCTTCATCTCTTATGATATTCTTTGCCTTAAAGTCTAGTTTATCTGATATAAGGATTGCCACTCCAGCTTTCTTTTGCTGTCCATTGGCATGGTAAATTGTTTTCCATCCCCTCACTTTAAATCTGGAGGTGTCTTTGCGTGTAAGATGAGTTTCTTGTAGACAGCATATCGATGGGTCTTGTTTTTTTATCCATTCTGATACCCTGTGTCTTTTAGTTGGGGCATTTAGTCCATTTACATTCAGAGTAACTATTGAGAGATATACATTTAGAGCCATTGTATTGCCTGTAAGGTGACTGTTACTGTATATTGTGTTTCTTCCTTTCTGGTCTATGTTTCTTTTAGGTTCTCTTTGCTTAGAGGACCCCTTTCAATATTTCCTGTAGGGCTGGCTTGGTGTTTGCAAATTCCTTGAGTTTTTGTTTGTCCTGGAAGATTTTTATCTCTCCTTCTATTTTCAGTGAGAGCCTAGCTGGATATAGTATTCTTGGCTGCAGATTTTTCTCATTTAGTGCTCTGAATACATCATGCCAGCTCTTTCTGGCCTGCCAGGTCTCTGTGGATAGGTCTGCTGACAATCTAATATTTCTACCATTGTATGTTATAGACCTCTTGTCCCGAGCTGCTTTCAGGATTTTCTCTTTGTCACTAAGACTTGTAAGTTTTACTATTAGATGACGGGGTGTGGACCTATTTTTATTAATTTTGGGGGGGCTTCTCTGTGCCTCCTGGATTTTGATGCTTGTTCCCTTTGCCAGATTAGGGAAATTCTGTATTAAGATCTGCTCCAATATACCTTCTGGCCCTCTCTCAATCTCGTCCTCTTCTGGGATCCCAATTATTCTAATATTGTTTCGTCTTATGGCATCACTTATCTCTCGAATTCTCTCCTCATGGTCCAGTAGTTGTTTGTCTCTCTTTTCATCCTCTTCTTTTTTCTCTGACATTTTGTCTTCTAAATCACTAATCCTATCTTCGGCTTCATTTATCCTAGCAGTAAGAGCCTCCATTTTCAATTGCACCTCATTAATAGCTTTTTTGATTTCAGCTTGGTTAGATTTTAGTTCTTTTATTTCTCCAGAAAGGTCTTTTATTTCTTTAGAGACAGCTTCTCTATTTTCTTCCATTTTTTTTTCAAGCCCAGCCAGCACCTTAAGAATCGTCATTCTGAACTCTGGTTCTGTCATATTACTAATGTCCGCATTGATTAGGTCCCTAGCCGTCATTACTGGCTCTTGTTCTTTTTTTTGTGTTGATTTTTTCCGCCTTGTCATTTTATGCAGATAGGAATAGATGGATGAGAGAACTAAATACTAAAGGGTAGCAATGACCCCAGAGAAATATACACTAACCTACTCAGAAGAGACCTGGAACTGGGGAGAAAAGTAAGCAAGAAAAAAAACCAAAACCAAAAACAGACAAACAAACAAACAAAACAAAACAAAAA
The DNA here is from genome assembly GCA_002007465.1 of Ailurus styani. NCBI lineage: Eukaryota > Metazoa > Chordata > Mammalia > Carnivora > Ailuridae > Ailurus > Ailurus styani. Next base: position 911,385 of record LNAC01000628.1, read on the forward strand.
AAACCAAAAACACAAAATCATACAAAAACAAAACAAACAAAAATGAATAAAACAAAATCCTATATCTATATTATCTATTTCTGTTTCTA
>LNAC01000629.1:534-43897 GCA_002007465.1 Ailurus styani
AAAAGTGTTGATACACTATAAGAGTTAAGAACGTTAAAATAGGAAAAGGGGAAAATTTTAAAAGAAAAAAGTAAAAAAAATTCAAAGAAAAGAAAAAACAATTCAATGAATTTAACTTTGAATGACTGAAGAATCATGGGGAAAAAGCCATTAATTGAATCCCTTGCTTTTCTGTATTTCTGAAGTTCCGCAATGTTCAGCAATCTTGAACTTGACTTTTTTTTTTGACTGGATGGTTTTTTTTTTTCTCCCTTGGTCTTCTGGGGGAGGGGCCTGTTGCTGTGATTCTCAAGTGTCTCTGCCCGAGGCNNNNCGCTCCTCAGAGAAAAGCAGTCCCTCCCGTCTCCTGGTCTCTGGCCGTGCTCCGAGCTCACCCGGCCTGTGACCGAGCGTCTCTGTCTCTGGCGCGGCCCTGTTTAGAATCTCCGAACCCGGCAGATTCCTGCAGCCGCTCCCGCACCTCTCCTCCCGGAGGAGGAAGGTGAGTCTCTCCGGGTCTGCCGCCTGTGGGGTCCCCGCTCACAGATCGGTGGCCCGGCTGCGCTTCAGATCACAGCCCAAGGTAACCCCGAGCTGAGAGACACCTCAGCTCAGCTCCGTCTCTCCCGCCGGCTTCTCTCTGAGACCTGGGAGCTCAGTCGCGCTCAGACACCCCTGGTCTTTTTGTGTCCCCATGGGTCCTGAGACCACAGTGTCCCTGTAGGGGCTTCACCCCCCGCTTGGTCTCTGGGGCGACGTCCCTCAGTGGAGCCGACTTCTCACAGTTCCGAGTCTGTGCTCCGCTGCTTGCTCCCTTGCCGGCAGCCGGCCCCTCCCACCGGGGTCTATCTTCCCGGCGCCTCAGATTCACTTCTCCGCACGTACTACCTTCCAGAAGGCGGTCTATTTTCTGTTCCTAGAATTGCTGCTCCTCTTCTCTTCGATCTCTGGTGGAATTTGTAGGTGTTCAGAATAGTTTGATAGCTCTCTGGGTGAATTCCCGGGACCTGATGATAATCGGTCTCCTACTCCTCCGCCATCTTGCCGCTCTATTTTTGTGTTTTTTTTTAAAGATTTTTTTTACTTATTTGAGACAGAGTGAGCAAACGAGAGAGCAGTAGTGGGGGGAAAAGACAGAGGAAGAAAGAGAAACAGCCTTCTCCACTGAGCAGGGAGACTGACACAGAGCCCGATCCCAGGATCCTGAAATCATGACCTGAGCCAAAGGCAGATGCTTAACTAACAGAGCCACCCAGGCATCCCAAATAATGTACTATTAAAAATTAATTTTCTACCCTAATTTACCCTTAGGTATCTCTTTCCTATGTTTTTCAATGATAATTTTGTAATGGTATTTTCTATGGAGAGAATTGAAAGATAAACGGTGTTTTAGCATTGATGATTAAAATTTGACTTCCTTACTGATAGGTTAGAAAAGTTATTTTCAACTTCACAACTTGTCATTACAGAAATGTCTGAATTCAGTAATGTCATCACCAAATAAAGTTTTGCATTATTTCCAGCTTGGGAAAAATCTTTTCAAATTCCCATTATATGTGAGCTATGAGATTACAAGGCAGCTCAAGTTTTCTTATGCTGTGGCCAATCTGAAATATTCCTTCAACTGATGACATTTGTTACTCAGTTACTTGCCAGTCTTCTCTTGTAACTTTCCGGGAGTCAACACAGTGGGCAATAACCAGATTTTTGGAAGCCATCCTATATCAGATGACTTCCAATAATTTAACTATACACTGAAGTAACTATGAATCATATAAATACATTCCACTGAACGCATATCAAGTGTATTCCCCAGTTCACTTCCTCTTAACAGATATGCAGCCTCCCAAAAATATCTGTAGCCACCCCAAAATCACGCAACGAGAGGAGACCTGTAATGGAGGGGAAATCAGAGTGGAAACAAAATGATCATAAGCAATTACAATTCACACCTCTACTCTTGTAAATTTTATAAAATACACAACCATTTAGAACACTTCCAGGGCCCCTCCTAGGGATTCCAAACGACCCATGCAAGTTGGGAGTAGGAGAGTGTCCAGATAAGCAATGTGACTGGCATCACTCTAATTCTTTCTTAGTCTCCAATAGTAACAGTAATAATCAAACAAATAAATTAAAAAATTTGGTTTCAGATCTATATAAACGCCAAACCACAAAAAAGTCTATTAGTATCTTGAAATCCTTGGTAAATTGTCTGACCATTTCCATGGGCTTTAAACCATTGTGATACATCCTCACACTAAAATAGAATTAGGATAGTTTTTGTTCTGCAAATTCTCCTCAGAAGTGAAGCAATATAATGTGGTCTTGGACATTCGCAAAATATTTAAAGTATATTCCTCTTTGTACTATGATAAACCAATTTAAGTTCCTCATTTTGAGTAAACGAAGGAAATTGACATCTAAAAATGCAAATTGGGCAATTACTCTTCTGCTATTTCTCTCACTAAGTATGATCAAAACACTGGACATTATATATTGAAGCAATAAAAGGAGCCTCTGAAAGTTTGAGAGAAGATGGCAGATGAGCTGGGGACTCCAGGACCCAAGAAACAACATGGTGATGAGTTTTCTGGGTTCTCTTTTCACCTTACATATCTAGGTGTGGAGCTAAACAAACAGGTAACTTAGAAACACCAACAAGTACAAACAAAAAAAGTCCGAACAAAAGCCTGCTATCTCCAGCCAAAGGACCAGGAAGGAAATGCCTAGTAAGACAGAAAACTTTTAGTCAGCAACAGCTCTAGTCCAGCCAAACACTCCAGGAAAAATAGGGCACCACCCCTACCCATGCCAAGTAGGTGAGCCTAGACTTCCACCCCTGCCAGACTAAAAAGCAAAGTGCCCCAATTTCTCTGATGAAATGGTGTCAAAGAAGGCTATGTAGGAAGCTGGGACTTTCTTTTTCTTTTCTTTTTTGAGGCTTGCCTTTTTTAATTATTATTATTATTTGCCCCAGGGGTACAGGTCTGTGAATCATCAGGCTTGTACATTTCACAACCCTCACCATATCACAAACCCTCCCCAATGTCCATAATCCAGACACCATATCCCTACTCTCCCATCCCCCAATAACCCTGTTTGTTTTGTGAGATTAGGAGTCTCATGGTTTATATCCTTCCCGATCCCATCTTGTTTCATTATTTTTCCCTCCCTACCCCACACGGCCCCCAACCCTGACCCTCAAGTTCCTCATATCAGAGAGATCATATGATAATTGTCTTTCTCTGATTGACTTATTTCACTCAGCATAATACCCTCTAGTTCCATCCATGTCATCGCAAATGATAGATTTCGTTTCTTTTGATAGCTGCATAGTATTCTGTTGTATATATATACCACATCTTCTTTATCCATTCATCTGTCGATGGACATCTAGGTTCTTTCCATAGTTTGGCTATTGTGGACATTGCTGCTATAAACATTCGGGTGCATGTGCCCCTGAGGAACACTACCTTTGTATCGTTAGACTAAATACCCAGTAGTGCAATTGCTGGGTCGTAGGGTAGCTCCATTTTCAACTTTTTGAGGAATCTCCATACTGTTTTCCACAGTGGCTGCACCAGCTTGCATTCCCACCAACAGTGTAGGAGGGTTCCCCTTTCTCCGCAACCTCGCCAACATCTGTCGTTTCCTGACTTGTTGATTTTAGCTATTCTGACTGGTGTAGGGTGGTATCTCGCTGTGGTTTTGATTTGTATTTCTCTGATGCCGAGTGATGTTGAGCACTTTCTCATGTGTCTGTTGGCCATTTGGATGTCTTCTTTGGAGAAATGTCTGTTCATGTCTTCTGCCCATTTCTTGACTGGGTTATTTGTTTTATGGGTGTTGAGTTTGAGAAGCTCTTTATAGATTTTGGATACTAGCCCTTTATCTGATATGTCATTTGCAAATATCTTCTCCCATTCTGTCAGTTGTCTTTTGGTTTTGTTGACTGTTTCCTTTGCTGTGCAAAAGCTTTTAATCTTGATGAAGTCCCAATAGTTCATTTTTGCCCTTGCTTCCCTTGCCTTTGGTGATGTTCCTAGGAAGAAGTTGCTGCGGTTGAGGTCGAAGAGGTTGCTGCCTGTGTTCTCCTCGAGGATTTTGATGGATTCCTTTCTCACATTGAGGTCTTTTATCCATTTTGAGTCTATTTTTGTGTGTGGTGTCAGGAAATGATCCAGTTTCATTTTTCTGCATGTGGCTGACCAGTTTTCCCAACACCATTTGTTGAAGAGACTGTCTTTTTCCCACTGGACATTCTTTCCTGCTTTGTCGAAGATTAGTTGACCATAGAGTTGAGGGTCCATTTTTGGGTTCTCTATTCTGTTCCACTGGTCTATGTGTCTGTTTTTGTGCCAGTACCATACTGTCTTGATGATGACAGCTTTGTAATAGAGCTTGAAATCTGGAATTGTGATGCCGCCAACTTTGCTTTTTTTTTTCAACATTCCTTTGGCTATTCGGGGTCTTTTCTGGTTCCATATAAATTTTAGGATTATTTGTTCCATTTCTTTGAAATAAATTGCTGGTATTTTGATGGGGATTGCATTAAATGTGTAGATTGCTCTAGGTAGCATAGACATTTTCACAATATTTATTCTACCCATCCATGAGCATGGAATGTTTTTCCACTTCTTTGTGTCTTCCTCAATTTCTTTCATGAGTACTTTATAGTTTTCTGAATACAGATTCTTTGCCTCTTTGGTTAGGTTTATTCCTAGGTATCTTATGGTTTTGGGTGCAATTGTAAATGGGATTGACTCTTTAATTTCTCTTTCTTCTGTTTTGTTGTTGGTATATAGAAATGCAACTGATTTCTGTGCATTGATTTTATATCCTGACACTTGACTGAATTCCTGTATGAGTGCTAGCAGTTTTGGAGTGGAGTCCTTTGGGTTTTCCACATAAAGTATCATATCATCTGCAAAGAGTGAGAGTTTGACCTCTTCCTTGCCGATTTGGATGCCTTTTATTTCTTTTTGTTGTCTGATTGCTGAGGCTAGGACTTCTAGTACTATGTTGAATAGCAGTGGTGATAGTGGACAGCCTTGCCGTGTTCCTGACTTTAGGGGAAAAGCTCTCAGTTTTTCTCCATTGAGAATGATATTCGCTGTGGGTTTTTCGTAGATGGCTTTGATGATATTGAGGTATGTACCCTCTATGCCTACACTATGAAGAGTTTTGATTAAGAAAGGGTGCTGTACTTTGTCAAATGCTTTTTCAGCATCTATTGAGAGGATCATATGGTTCTTGTTCTTTCTTTTATTAATGTCTTGTATCACATTGATTGATTTGCGAATGTTAAACCAACCTTGCATCCCAGGAATAAATCCCACTTGGTCGTGGTGAATAATCCTTTTTATGTGCTGCTGGATCCTATTGGCTAGTATTTTGTTGAGGATTTTTGCATCCGTATTCATCAAAGATATTGGTCTGTAATTCTCCTTCTTGATGGGGTCTTTGCCTGGTTTGGGGATCAAGGTAATGCTGGCCTCATAAAATGAGTTTGGAAGTTTTCCTTCCAATTCTATTTTTTGAAACAGTTTCAGGAGAATAGGTATTATTTCTTCTTTAAATGTTTGGTAGAATTCCCCTGGGAAGCCATCTGGCCCTAGGCTCTTGTTCATTGGGAGATTTTTGATGACTGCTTCAATCTCTTTACTGGTTATGGGTCTATTCAGGTCTTCAATTTCTTCCTGGTTCAGTTTTGGTAGTTTACATTTCTCTAAGAATGCATCCATTTCTTCCAGATTGTCAAATTTGCTGGTGTAGAGTTGCTCATAATACGTTCTTATAATTGTTTGTATTTCTTTGGTGTTGGTTGTGATCTCTCCTCTTTCTTTCATGATTTTATTAATTTGCTTCCTTCCTCTTTTCTTTTGGATAAGTCTGGCCAGGGGTTTATCAATCTTATTAATTATTTCAAAGAACGAGCTCCTAGTTTCATTGATTCGTTCCACTGTTCTTTTGGTTTCTATTTCATTGATTTCTGCTGTGATCTTTATTATTTCTCTTCTCCTGTTGGGTGTAGGCTTTCTTTGCTGTTCTTTCTCTAGCTTTTGTAGGTGAAGAGTTAGGTTGTGTACTTGAGACGGAAGCTGGGACTTTAATCCATGCCAAGCAGTGATAAGCACCACACCTCTTGACCTATGGTGTCAGTAGAAGCCATGTAGGAAACAGTAGTGAAGAATTTCTGCCTGTCCCAGCAAGTCCTAGTAGGGAGCCAAAATTCTCAGCCCTGGTCAGCAGTAACAAGGAGTCCTTCCCCTCCTTGGTGCCAATGGAAGCCAAGTGGGGAAGTACAAGGCAGTACCTTCTGTTCATCTGCCAGAGTGGTGTAAAAGAAGCCGTAGAAAACAGAAGTTTTAAATAATGTCCAGATTGTCATAATATAATATCCAAGTGTCCTGGTTTCAACTGAAATTCATTTGTTGTACCAAGAACTTGGGAAAAAACATCTCAACTTGGATGAAAGAGATAATCTATACATGATAACACTTAAATGATAGAGATATTAGAATTATCTGACAAAAATTTTAAAGCAGCCATGATAAAAAAAAAATTTTTCAGTGAGAAATTAGAAATACATTTGAAACAAATGAAAAATAGAAAGTCTCAGCAAAAAATAAGAGATATAAAGAAGAAAATGAGACTCTTAGTGATGAAAAATATGGCAATAGAAATAAAAATCTCAGTGGGTGGGCTCAGCAGCAGAATGGAAGGGAAAAAAGAAAGAATCAGTGAACATGAAGACAAGAATATCAATAACCCAATCTATACTAGAGGCAAAATAAACTGGGGGGGGGGGGAATAACAGTCTCAGGGATCTGTGGTGCTATGAGATCTAACATTTGGGTGATTGGAGTCCCTGAAGAGGGGGGAAAGGGCAGGACTTGAAGAAATAATGGCTGAAAATACCCCAAATTTGACAAAAGACACAAATGTATAGATACAAGATATTTATTATCAAATAGGCTGAATCTAAGGAAATCTATGCCAAGACACATCATAATTGTATGTCTGGAAACCAAGACAAAGTAAAAATCTTGGAAGCAGCAAGAGAAAAGCAACATCTCACCTACAGGAAAGAAAATAAATTCAAATGACAGCAAATTTCCTCTTCATAAACCATGAAGTCCAGAAGGAAGTGGTACCACATTTTCCAAGTGCTTAAAGAAAATAACTTGTAAGCCAGAAATCTATATTCAGAGGAAATACTCTTCAGGAATTAAGGGGAAAATCAAGACACTCTGAGATGAAGGAAAACTAAGGGAATTTTTTGTCAGCAAGCTTATTCTAAAAGAAGAGCTAATGGAAGATCTATTAACAAGAAGAAAATATAAAAGAAGGACACACAAAACATTAGAAAAGAACAATGAATGAGTAAAGATAAGGTTAAATATAATACATTTTGCTTTACCTCTTGCATTTTCTATGTTTTTGAATTGAAATAAAAATTAGTTTGATGAAGTTCTAAATGTATGTAGAAAAGTAAGACAATTATACTATAAACAGTAGAGGGAAAGTGGATATAAGGGATGGTAAGATTTCTATGCTTCATGCAAACTGGTAAAATGTTCACATCAGTAGACTGATAAGTTATGCATATATAATTCACAACGACTTCCATATATACGGTGGAATATTACTCAGCCATCGGAAAGGATGAATACCCAACTTTTGCATCAACATGGATGGGTGGGTCTGGAGGAGATTATGCTGAGTGAAATAAGTCAAGCAGAGAAAGTCAATTATCTTATGGTTTCACTTACTTGTGGAACATAAGGAATAACATGGAGGACATTAGAAGAAGGAAAGGAAAAGTGAATTGGGGGAAATAGGAGAGGGAGATGAGCCATGAGAGTCTATGGACTCTGAGAAACAAACTGAGGGTTTGGGGGGGGTGTTGAAGGATGGGTGAGCCTGTTGGTAGGTATTAAGGCGGGCATGTATTGCATGGAGCACTGGGTGTTTTACATGAACTGAATCTTGGAACACTGAAAAAAAAAAGATATGTAATTTTTATGTCTGCTGTATAACTTCCTGAAGAATTCCCCACATGTAGTAACTTAATTAAACTTGAGAGTGACTAACCTTAAAAAAATAATAATAATTTACAACCACTAAAGATGCTATACAAAGAGATTAACTCAAAAACACTATGGATAAATCCAAACAGAATTCTAAAAAAAAAAAAAAGAAAAATGTTCAAGTAACCCACAGGAAAGTCAGACAAAGAAAACAGAGAAACTCAAAAGAAATGACAGGAATCAAGGTAAAATGATTAATTTAAACCCTAACATAGCTGCTGTGAAAGGTGTAAGTCTGATGTTTCACAGACCTGTACCCCTGGGGCAAATAATAAAACAAAACAAAACAAAAAACAAAAAACCCTAACATAGCAACAATCATATTAAATGTAAATGATATAAACACATTGATTAAAAGACAGAAATTTGAAGTGTGTTAGAAAGCATGACCCAACTACATGCTAACAGAAATTCATTTCAAATATAATTACAGAGGTAGAGTAAAAGTTAAAGGGTGGAAAAAGGTATTACATGCAACATTAATAAGTAAAAAACATGAGCTACTATATTCATATCAAATAAAGTGACTTCAGAGGAAAGAAAATTACTAAGCACAGATAGAGAAATTATACAGTGAGAAAAGGGCCAATCCATCAAGAAGACGTAGCAAATTAAATGTGCATGCACCAAACAACAGAGCCATAAAAATATGTGAAGCAAAAACTAATAGCACTGAAAGGAGAAATAGAAAAAATCACAGTTATAGTTGAAGACTTGAACGTCCCTCTTTCAAAGATTGATAGGAAAACTAGAGAGAAAATCGGAAAGATTACAGAAAAAATCCACAACACCATCAACCAACAGAATCTAACTAAAATATAGAGAACACTCTGCCCAAAAACAGCATGGCCCACACTCTTGCTTCTGCCTACAGAACATACACCACCTCAGATTATATCCTGGCTCATTAAAACCAAAACTCAACAAATTAAAAAGAATTGAAACCATGCAGAGTGTTTTCTCCATCTGCAATGGAATTAAACTAAAAATCAACAACAGAGAGAGAAAAAAAGAAAATCTCTAGACAATTGAAACTGAACAACATACTTCTAAATAATCATTAGGTTTTTACCAAAGGAATTTGACACAGAGGAATTTATCTGAGAAATTTAAAAACTTCTTTGAACTGAATGAAAATGAAAACACAACACCAAAATTTGTGAGATGTAGCTAAGTCAGTGCTAAATGGTAGATACATTGTACTGAATACTCACATTAGAAAAGAGGGAATTCTCAAATTTGTCATCTAAGTTCTCACTTCAGAATCCAAAAAAAAAAAAGTAAAATAAAGCCAAAGCATGTAAAAGGAAGGAAATAATAGAGACAATAGCAGAAATCAATAAAATTGAAAATAGAAAAAGAATCGAGAAAAATCAACAAAAAGCTGTTTTTTTAAAAGATCAACAAAATGTATTTTTCAAAGAATCAATAAAACTAACAATAAAATTGATCCAAAATTCAATAGAAGATCAATAAATTTGACAAAACTTCAGCAAGACTGACAAAAAAAAAAGAGAAGACACACATTACCAATATCAGGAATGAAAGATTGGATATTGCTACAGACTCTGTAAGACATCAAAAAGAAAATGGGAAAATGGTGCAAATGCATAACTTTGACAACTAAAATGAAAAAGACCAATTTCTTGAAATGCACCCCAACTACCACAATTTGCCCACTATTAATTAATTTGAATATACTTATAGCTATTAGGGAGATTGAATTTTTAAAAAAATTAATAGACTTTCATTTTTAGAGTAGTTTTAGGTTTATGAAAAATTGAGCAGAAAGTAGAGATTTTCCATATACGGTCTACCTCCAGTTTCCCTATTATTGACATCTTGCATTAATGTGGTACATATGTTACAACTGGTGAACCAATATCGATACATTATTATTGACTGAATTTTGTAATTTACATTAAGGTTCATTCTTTGTGTTGTACAGTTCTATGGGTGTTTTTCTTAACAAAACATATTTTCAGTTTTAGAGCAGTTTTAGGTTTAGAAAAATCAAGCAGAAAGTACAGAAAGTTTCCATATATTCCCTGCTCCCACAATTTCCTCCCCTATCAACATCCCACACCAGAGTAATATGTTTGTTATAATTGATGAACCTACACTGACATATCCTTATCACCCAAAATCCATAGTTTATACTAGTGTTCCTTCTTGGTGTTATATATTGTATGGGTTTAGACAAATGCATAATGACATGTAGCCACCATTATAGTATCATACAGAATAGATTCATTGCCCTAGAAATCCTCTGTGCTCTGCCTATTTATCCCTATCTCCCCTGGTGACCACTGATCTTTTTACTGTCTCTTTTTACTGTCTCTTTGCCTTTTCCAAAATGTCAGATAGTTGGAATTATACAGTCTGAGACTTTCAGATTAGCTTCTTTCACTTAGTAATATGCATTTAAGGTTCCTCCATGTCTTTTCATCACTTGATAGCTCATTTCTTTTTAGTGCTGAATAATATTCCATTACATGGATATAGAACAATTTACGTATCCGTTGACATATTGAAGGATATCTTGGTTGCTACCAAGTTTCACAATTATAAATGAAGCTGTTGTAGACATCTGTGTGCAGGTTTTTGTGTGGACATAGTTTTCAATTCATTTGGGCAAATACCAAGTGCCATTGCTGGATTGAACAGTAAGATTATATTTAGCTTCATAAGAAACTGCCAAACTGTCTCTCAAATTGGTTGTACCATTTTGTATATCCACCACTAATAAATGAGAGTTCCTGTTGCTTCACATGCTCACCAGCATTTGGTATTGTCAGTCTTTTGGATTTTGGTCATTCTAATAGGTATATAGTCGTACCTCGTTGTTGTCTTAATTTGAAATTAATAACATATAATGTGCATTTTAATGTATTCCTATTTGTCATAAGTATAACTTCCTTGGTGTGATCCCTGTTCAGATTTTTTAACATTTTAATTGGGATGTTTGTTTTCTTATTATTGACTTGGAAGAGTTTTTTGCATATTTGGATACAATTCCCTTATCAGTTATGTGTTTGCAAATATTTTATCTTAGTCTATGACTTGTCTTCTCATTCTCTTAACAGTGTCATTCACAGAACAGAAGCTTACTTTATTTTTATTGCTTAGATTTTATTTATTTGTGGGAGAGAGGGAGAGCACAAAGGGAGAGTGAGAGGAAGAAGCAGACTCCTCGCTGAGCAGAGAGCCCTGATGTGGGACACGATCCCAGGACCCTGACATCATTACCGGAGCCAAAAGCAGGCACCCAACTGACCGAGTCATCCAGGCACCCAGAACTTTGTTTTATTTTAATGAAATACATCATCTCAGTATTTTCATTGTGCTTTTGGTGTATCTAAAATGTCACTGCAAGGAGTGGGGACACCACGGGCAGCAGACCCGGAGAGACTCACCTTCCTCCTCCGGGAGGAGCGGTGCGGGAGTGGCTGCAGGAATCTGCCAGGTTCGGAGATTCTAAACGGGGCCTCGCCAGAGATAGAGACACTCGGTCACAGGCCGGGTGAGCTCGGAGAGTGGCTGGAGACCAGGAGACGGGAGGGACTGCTTTTCTCTGAGGCGCACTGAGGACTGAGGCCCCAAGGTTTCGGCTCCTCCGGGTTGGAGACTGGGAGCCGCCATTTTCAGTCCCGTCCTCCAACCAGGTACGGAAAGCGTTCAGGGAACAAAAGTTTCCGAGAGCGAACCCAAGCTGATTACTTAGCCTGGCCCCTGGCGAGGGCGGTGGGAATCCGCCTCGGGCAGAAACACTTGAGAATCACAGCAACAGGCCCCTCCCCCAGAAGACCAGGAAAAAAAAATCCAAAATCAAGTTCAAGATTGCTGAGAATTGTGAAACTCCGGAGCTAGGGGAAAGCAATGCAGAGAATTGATGGCTTTTTCCCCATGATTCTTCAGTCGTTCAAAGTTAAATTCATTGAATTTTTTTCTTACTTTTTTCTTTTAAATTTTTTCCCTTTTCATATTTTAATGTTCTTAACTCTTATATCTTATCAAGACTTTTTAATCTTTTTTAAATTTGCATTGTTATAATCATATTTTATCCCTTCATTGTTTTTAAGCTTATTTTTGGTATACTTATAGGGTCTGTTCAAGTCACCAGTCTAATAGATATAGATAGATAGATGATAGAGAGAGAGATAGAGATCAAGATAGAGATAGAGATAGAGGTAGATATAGGGATAGATATAGAGATAGAGTCATAGACAGACATAGATATAGAAACAGAAATAGAAAATATAGATATAGGATTTTGTTTTATTCATTTTTGTTTTGTTTTGTTTTTGTACGATTTTGGTTTTTGGGGGGTTTTTGTTTGTTTGTTTGTTTGTTTTCCCTCTTTCTTTTCTCCCCAGTTCCAGGTCGCTTCTGAATAGGTTAGTGTATATTTCTCTGGGGTCATTGCTACCCTTTAGTATTTGGTTCTCTCATCCATCTATTCTTATCTGCATAAAATGACAAGGTGGAAAAAATCAACACACAAAAAAAGAACAAGAGCCAGTAATGATGGCTAGGGACCTAATCAATGCAGACATTAGTAATATGACAGAACTAGAGTTCAGAATGATGATTCTNACGATTCTTAAGGTGCTGGCCTGGACTCGAAAAAAACATGGAAGATAATAGAGAAGGCCTTGCTAAAAAATAAAAAACCTTTCTGGAGAAATAAAAGAACTAAAATCTAACCAAGCTGAAATCAAAAAAGCTATTAATGAGGTGCAATTGAAAATGGAGGCTCTTACTGCTAGGATAAATGAAGCAGAAGATAGAATTAGTGATTTAGAAGACAAAATGTCAGAGAAAAAAGAAGAGGATGAAAAGAGAGACAAACAACTACTGGACCATGAGGAGAGAATTCGAGAGATAAGTGACGCCATAAGACGAAACAATATTAGAATAATTGGGATCCCAGAAGAGGACGAGATTGAGAGAGGGCCAGAAGGTATATTGGAGCAGATCTTAATACAGAATTTCCCTAATCTGGCAAAGGGAACAAGCATCAAAATCCAGGAGGCACAGAGAAGCCCCCCCAAAATTAATAAAAATAGGTCCACACCCCGTCATCTAATAGTAAAATTTACAAGTATTAGTGACAAAGAGAAAATCCTGAAAGCAGCTCAGGATGAGAGGTCTATAACACACAATGGTAGAAATATTAGACTGACAGCAGACCTATCCACAGAGACCTGGCAGGCCAGAAAGAGCTGGCATGATGTATTCAGAGCACTAAACGAGAAAAATCTGCAGCCAAGAATACTATATCCAGCTAGGCTCTCACTGAAAATAGAAGGAGAGATAAAAATCTTCCAGGACAAACAAAAACTCAAGGAATTTGCAAACACCAAGCCAGCCCTACAGGAAATATTGAAAGGGGTCCTCTAAGCAAAGAGAACCTTAAAGAAACATAGACCAGAAAGGAAGAAACACAATATACAGTAACAGTCACCTTACAGGCAATACAATGGCTCTAAATGTATATCTCTCAATAGTTACTCTGAATGTAAATGGACTAAATGCCCCAACTAAAAGACACAGGGTATCAGAATGGATAAAAAAACAAGACCCATCGATATGCTGTCTACAAGAAACTCATCTTACACGCAAAGACACCTCCAGATTTAAAGTGAGGGGATGGAAAACAATTTACCATGCCAATGGACAGCAAAAGAAAGCTGGAGTGGCAATCCTTATATCAGATAAATTAGATTTTAAGGCAAAGAATATCATAAGAGATGAGGAAGGACACTATATCATACTAAAAGGATCTGTCCAACAAGAAGATCTAACAATCATAAATATCTATGCCCCTAACATGGGAGCAGCCAATTATATAAACCAATTAATAACAAAATCAAAGAAACACATTGACAAGAATACAATATTAGTAGGGGACTTGAACACCCCCCTTACTGAAATGGACAGATCATCAAAGCAAAAGATCAACAAGGAAATAAAGGCTTTAAATGACACCCTGGACCAGTTGGACATCACAGATATATTCAGAACATTCCATCCCAAAACAACAGAATACACATTCTTCTCCAGTGCACATGGAACATTCTCCAGAATAGACCATATTCTGGGTCACAAATCAGGTCTCAACAGGTACCAAAAGATTGGGATCATTCCCTGCATATTTTCAGACCATAATGCTCTGAAACTAGAACTCAACCACAAGAGGAAAGTTGGAAAGACCTCAAATACATGGAGGCTGAAGAACACCCTACTCAAGAATGAATGGGTCAACCAGGAAATTAAAGAAGAATTAAAAAAATTCATGGAAACAAATGAAAATGAAAACACAACTGTTCAAAATCTTTGGGACACAGCAAAAGCAGTCCTAAGAGGAAAGTATATAGCAATACAAGCCTTTCTCAAGAAACAAGAAAGGTCTCAAGTACACAACCTAACTCTACACCTACAAAAGCTAGAGAAAGAACAGCAAAGAAAGGCTACACCCAGCAGGAGAAGAGAAATCATAAAGATCAGAGCAGAAATCAATGAAATAGAAACCAAAAGAACAGTGGAACAAATCAATGAAACTAGGAGCTGGTTCTTTGAAAGAATTAATAAGATTGATAAACCCCTGGCCAGACTTATCCAAAAGAAAAGAGAAAGGACTCAAATTAATAAAATCATGAATGAAAGAGGAGAGATCACAACCAACACCAAAGAAATACAAACAATTCTAAGAACATATTATGAGCAACTCTACACCAGCAAATTTGACAATCTGGAAGAAATGGATGCATTCTTAGAGAAATATAAACTACCAAAACTGAACCAGGAAGAAACTGAAGACCTGAATAGACCCATCACCAGTAAGGAGATTGAAGCAGTCATCAAAAATCTCCCAACGAACAAGAGCCCAGGGCCAGACGGCTTCCCAGGGGAATTCTACCAAACATTTAAAGAAGAATTAATACCTATTCTCCTGAAACTGTTCCAAAAAATAGAATTGGAAGGAAAACTTCCAAACTCCTTTTATGAGGCCAGCATTACCTTGATCCCCAAACCAGGCAAAGACCCCATCAAGAAGGAGAATTACAGACCAATATCTTTGATGAATACGGATGCAAAAATCCTCAACAAAATACTAGCCAATAGGATCCAGCAGCACATAAAAAGGATTATTCACCACGACCAAGTGGGATTTATTCCTGGGATGCAAGGTTGGTTTAACATTCGCAAATCAATCAATGTGATACAAGACATTAATAAAAGAAAGAACAAGAACCATATGATCCTCTCAATAGATGCTGAAAAAGCATTTGACAAAGTACAGCACCCTTTCTTAATCAAAACTCTTCATAGTGTAGGCATAGAGGGTACATACCTCAATATCATCAAAGCCATCTACGAAAAACCCACAGCGAATATCATTCTCAATGGAGAAAAACTGAGAGCTTTTCCCCTAAAGTCAGGAACACGGCAAGGCTGTCCACTATCACCACTGCTATTCAACATAGTACTAGAAGTCCTAGCCTCAGCAATCAGACAACAAAAAGAAATAAAAGGCATCCAAATCGGCAAGGAAGAGGTCAAACTCTCACTCTTTGCAGATGATATGATACTTTATGTGGAAAACCCAAAGGACTCCACTCCAAAACTGCTAGCACTCATACAGGAATTCAGTCAAGTGTCAGGATATAAAATCAATGCACAGAAATCAGTTGCATTTCTATATACCAACAACAAAACAGAAGAAAGAGAAATTAAAGAGTCAATCCCATTTACAATTGCACCCAAAACCATAAGATACCTAGGAATAAACCTAACCAAAGAGGCAAAGAATCTGTATTCAGAAAACTATAAAGTACTCATGAAAGAAATTGAGGAAGACACAAAGAAGTGGAAAAACATTCCATGCTCATGGATGGGTAGAATAAATATTGTGAAAATGTCTATGCTACCTAGAGCAATCTACACATTTAATGCAATCCCCATCAAAATACCAGCAATTTATTTCAAAGAAATGGAACAAATAATCCTAAAATTTATATGGAACCAGAAAAGACCCCGAATAGCCAAAGGAATGTTGAAAAAAAAAAGCAAAGTTGGCGGCATCACAATTCCAGATTTCAAGCTCTATTACAAAGCCGTCATCATCAAGACAGTATGGTACTGGCACAAAAACAGACACATAGACCAGTGGAACAGAATAGAGAACCCAAAAATGGACCCTCAACTCTATGGTCAACTAATCTTCGACAAAGCAGGAAAGAATGTCCAGTGGGAAAAAGACAGTCTCTTCAACAAATGGTGTTGGGAAAACTGGTCAGCCACATGCAGAAAAATGAAACTGGATCATTTCCTGACACCACACACAAAAATAGACTCAAAATGGATAAAAGACCTCAATGTGAGAAAGGAATCCATCAAAATCCTCGAGGAGAACACAGGCAGCAACCTCTTCGACCTCAACCGCAGCAACTTCTTCCTAGGAACCTCACCAAAGGCAAGGGAAGCAAGGGCAAAAATGAACTATTGGGACTTCATCAAGATTAAAAGCTTTTGCACAGCAAAGGAAACAGTCAACAAAACCAAAAGACAACTGACAGAATGGGAGAAGATATTTGCAAATGACATATCAGATAAAGGGCTAGTATCCAAAATCTATAAAGAGCTTCTCAAACTCAACACCCATAAAACAAATAACCCAGTCAAGAAATGGGCAGAAGACATGAACAGACATTTCTCCAAAGAAGACATCCAAATGGCCAACAGACACATGAGAAAGTGCTCAACATCACTCGGCATCAGAGAAATACAAATCAAAACCACTGTGACATACCACCTCACACCAGTCAGAATGGCTAAAATCAGTAAGTCAGGAAACGACAGATGTTGGCGAGGTTGCGGAGAATAGGGAACCCTCCTACAGTGTTGGTAGGAATGCAAGCTGGTGCAGCCACTGTGGAAAAAAGTATGGCGATTCCTCAAAAAGTTGAAAATGGAGCTACCCTACGACCCAGCAATCGCACTACTGGGTATTTACTCTAAAGACACAAAGGTAATGATCCTCAGGGGCACATGCACCCGAATGTTTATAGCAGCAATGTCCACAATAGCCAAACTATGGAAAGAACCTAGATGTCCATCAACAGATGAATGGATAAAGAAGAGGTGGTATATATATACAATGGAATATTATGCAGCTATCAAAAGAAACGAAATCTTGCCATTTGCAATGACATGGATGGAACTGGAGGGTATTATGCTGAGCGAAATAAGTCAATCAGAGAAAGATAATTATCATATGATTTCTCTGAAATGAGGAACTTGAGAGTCAGGGTTGGGGGTCGTGGGTGGTAGGGAGGGAAAAATAATGAAACAAGATGGGATAGGGAAGGAGACAAACTATAAGAGACTCCTAATCTCACAAAACAAACTGAGGGTTACTGGGGAGTGGGAGGGTAGGGATAGGGTGGATGGGTTATGGACATTGGGGAGGGTTTGTGCTTTGGTAAATGCTGTGAAAGATGTAAGCCTGATGATTCACAGACCTGTACCCCTGGGGCAAAGACTAAAAAATAAAATAAATAAAATAAAATATAAATAAATAAATAAATAATAAAAATAAAATATCACTGCAAAACCCAAAGTCACCTAGCTTTTTCTCCTATGTTATAGCCTACAAATTTTATAGTTTCGAGGTTTATATTTAGATCTATAATCCATTTTTAGTTAATTTTTATGAAAGATGTAAATTCTTTGTCTGGGTTAGTTTTTTTTAATATGTTTGTCCAGTTTCTGTAGCATCATTTCCTGAGAAGACTTCATTTTCTCCATTTAATTGCCTTTGCTGCCCTTTATCAAAGAGCAGTTGACTATATTTGTGTGTATCGGTGTCTGAGTTATCTGTTGTTTCATTTGTCTCTCCCTTCACAAAAACCATACTGCCTTGATTACTGTACCTTCACAGTAAATCTTGAAATTTGATAGTGTCAGTCCTCTTCGTTTTTTCTTCCAGATTTTATTGACTATTATAGGTCTTTTATCTGCCCTATAAACTTCAGAATCAGTTCGTCTGTATCCAAAAAAAAAAAAATACCTTACTAGGATTTTTATTAGGATTGTGTTGAATCTATACATCAACAATAGTTGGGAAGAAGTAACATTTTAACATTAAGTCTTCCTATACATAAACATGGAATATATCTCCCTTTACTTGGTTTTATTTAATTTCGTTCATCAAAGCTTTATGGTTTTCCTTATATATCACAGATAAATGATAGATAGATAGATATACACCTAAATATTTCATTTTATGGTGCCAATGTAAGTGGTGCTATGTTTTTTTTATTGTGTTATGTTAGTCACCATACAGTACATCATTAGTTTTGATGTAGTGTTCCATGATTCATTGTTTACATATAACACCCAGTGCTCCATGCAATCCATGCCCTCCTTAATACCCATCACCAGGCTCACCCATCCCCCCAACCTCTCCCTTCTAAAACCCTCAGTTTGTTTCCTGGAGTCTATAGTCTCTCATGGTTCATCTCTCACTTTCTTATTGTCCATTGCTGGTATATAAGAAAGCAACTGGGTTTTTGTTTTTGTTTTTTGTATATTACCTTGTATCTTGCAACCTTGCTCTAATCAGTTATTAGTTTCAGGGATTTTTGTTTGTTTAAAAATTCCCAAGAAAGAAATCACCAGGAACATATGGTTTCACCAAGCATTTAAGAATATTTATAACCCATTCTACACAATCTTTCCAAATATAGAAGAGGAGGGAACACATTCCAACTCATTTTATGAAGCCAATATTACCTTAATACAAACCCAAAGATAGTATGAAAAAGGAAAACGACAGACAAATACCCCCCTTTAATATAGATAGAAAATTTTTTAACATGGTGTTAGAAAACCCAATTCAGTACATATTTTGAAAAAAAACCAAAGATTATAAATTATGATCAGTATGGTTTTTTTCCAAGGGCGTGAGCCTGATTCAAAATTCAAAAATCAATCAATATAATCCAATCCCAATCCTGTTTAGGCTAAGCAAGAAAAATCATATGATCATATCACTTGATGCAGAAAAGCATTTAACAAAACTTAACACACATTCATTATTTAAGATTTCCTGGAAAGCTAGGAATAGAGGAGAATTTCTCTACTGGACAATAGTCATCTACAAAAACTTAAAACATTATGTTCAATACTTAATTGAAACACTGAATACTTTCCCTCTAAATTTGGAAATAAAGCACAGATGCCCATTCTCACCATTCACTCAACATAAAGAAGTTCTAGCTAGGGCGCCTGGGTGGCTCAGTGGGTTATAAGCCTCTGCTTTCGGCTCAGGTCATGATCTCAGGGTCCTGGGATCGAGGCCCGCATCGGGCTCCCTGCTCAGTGGGGAGCCTGCTTCCCCCTCTCTCTCTCTGCCTGCCTCTCTGCCTCCTTGTGATCTCTCTCCCTCTGTGAAATAGATAAATAAAATCCTTAAAAAAAAAAGAAGTTCTAGCTAGTGCAATAAGGTAATAAAAAGAAATAAAAACTATACAAATCAGAGAGGAAGAACTAAAAGTGTCCCTATTTGCAGATGATATGATTGTTTATGTAGAAAATCCCAAGAAAATTTACCCCTCAAAATGTTAGAACTAAGAAGTGCATTCTTCAAGGACACAAGAACATCAGCACACAAAAGTCAACTGCATTTCTCTACTATTAATAAACATATGGATGCTGAAATCTAAAATAAAGTATCATTTACAATTGCTGAGAAAAAAGAAAGGGAAAAACTTATGTGTAATTCTAACAAAACATGTATAGGACTTGCATGCTGAAAATTACAAAACACATGTTAATAAAAATAAAATAAGATAAAATAAAAATCTTTTAAAAAATTACAAAACACCGATGATAGAATTCAGAGAAACTCTAAATGAATGGCGAGACCTATTGTGTCCAAGGACTGGAAAACACAATTATCATGAAGATACAAATTCTCTCCAAATATATCATCTATTGGTTAAATGAAAATTCCTACCAAAATCCCAGGAGGTTTTTTTTTTGTAGGTATATACACAGATACAGATATAGATTCTAAAATTTATATGGAAAGGCAAAGGAAATGGAAGAGTTGAAACAATTTTGAGGAAGAAGAATA
Source organism: Ailurus styani (assembly GCA_002007465.1). NCBI lineage: Eukaryota > Metazoa > Chordata > Mammalia > Carnivora > Ailuridae > Ailurus > Ailurus styani. Next base: position 20,755 of record LNAC01000629.1, read on the forward strand.
AATCAAGAAGAATAAGTCTATCCAATTTCAAGATTTATTGCTTAGCAGCAGTAATCAAGACTCTGTGGTATTGGTAAAGGGACAGACACATAGATCAATGGGACATAAAAGAAAACCCAGAAATAGACACACACAAATATGCCAAACTGAATTTTTACAAAGCTGTAAAAGAATTCAATGCAGGAGGATAGACTTTTCATTTAATGGTGCTTGAAAAACCAGGCATCTGGTGGGGGAAAAAAAATGAACCCCAGCCTACACTTGATGCTTTACACAAAAAGTAAATCGAAATAAATCATGGATTTAAATGTAAAATGTAGAACTATGTAATTTTAAAAGAAAAGGTCATAGGAGACAAACTTTGGGATTTGGGGTTAGGCCAAGAGATCTTAATACCAAAAACATAATCCATAAAGAGAAAATTGATAAATCTGACTTTATCACATTTTTCTCTATGACAGGGCCTGTTAAGACGTGAAAAGACAAGCTGTTACAGATTGGAAGGAAATATTGCAAATCACATAAAGGACAAAGGACTAGTATCTGTAATAGATAAACAACTTTTGAAACTCTACAGTAAGAAAATAAATTAGAAAATTAGGCGAAAGACATTTTACCGAAGGGGATATACAAGTGCAGAGGAACACATTAGATGTTCACTATCACTGGCCATTAGGGAAAGGCAAAATAAAAACCACAATGAGAAATTACTGCACACCTATCAGAATGGCTAAATAAAAAGTGGTGACAACACCAAATATTAGTAAGGATGCAGAGAAACTGGAACACTTCAGTTAGATTGCTGGTGGAAATGTAGATGGAATAGCCACTCTGGAAAACAGTTTGGCCGTTTCTTAAGACATAAACGTAGAAATATCATGCAACTCAGCTATTGTGTTCCTGGGCATATATCCTGGAGAAAGCAAGACTCAGGTTAATGTCAACAACCTGCACATGAATGTTCATAGCAGCTTTATTCATGGTAGCCAAAACCTGGAAACCAACCATCCAGATGTTCTATGAGCAAACAGTTGAATTGTGGTACATTATGCCATGGAATACCACTCAGCAATAAAAAGGAATAACTACTGATACATTAAACAATGTGGATGAATCTCCAGGGAATTATGCTGAGCAAAAAGCAAACAGACCCAACAGGTTCCTTACTTTACGAGTGCATTTATGTACTGTTCTAGAAATGATAAAATCACATGAATGGAGAACATGTAATGGATTAGCAGTTGCCAGGGTTTAAGGTGGGAGTGGTGTGGGACAAAACTGAGTGTGGCTATGAAGGGCCACAGGAGGGATCCTTGTCATGATGGAAAGTTCTGTGTCTTGATGGTATCTATGTCAATTTCCTGGCTGTGATAGTATGTCATAGTTTTGCAAGATGTTATTTACCATTGGGAGAACCTGGGTAAAGAGTATATTGTATCTCTCTGTATTCTTCTTGCAACTTCAAGGAAACCTGCAATGATCTAAAAATTAAAAGTGTAATTTTTTAAAAGCAAGAAAAATTATCTAGTAGTGCTGGCAGATACAAGGTTACAGTGGCTGTCAGTAGCAATTCTCCCTGATAATTCCAGATGTGAGTGGAGCTATGACCCCCATACAAGTGTGTATCAATCATTCTGTACATGCTTCACATGGGGGTGGAAAACATTTAAAAGTGCAATTCCAAGTAGGTAAGATGAGCACTAGCTTGGCATCCTATTCAGGTTCTATTTCAAGCCAGCTGGTTAACTGGGAGTATAATATTTGGTTGCTTTGAGCAGCAAGAAACAGGGTATAATATCATTTCATGCAATACAGATTTATTATCTAATCCAACAGGAAGCAGGGATAGGCAACTATAAGGTGGATCAGCACTTGTGAATTGGACTTTCTGAGATTCATTAAGATCACTGCAGCAACTCAAAACTGTACAGCCTGAGACCATGTGTGCAAAGCCACAGAAGAGGGGGCAGGAAAAAAGGAATCTTTTCCTCTTATCCCTTTCTCTAACTGGGGAGGAAAATGACCCCACAATTTTCTAACAGACTTTTCCTTATGTTTTGTTGGCTAAACTGATGACAAGCCTGCATCTACCCCCTCCATCACCAGTGGAGGGACTCATGATTCACTCCTTGTTGCTGGGTGAATTGCCACCGAGAAACAGCTGGAGTTCGTCAGCAAGAAAGAATGGAGAAGAGCTGTTGGATGGGCAAGCAAGAGGCCAGCCATAGTGGAAAGTTGGCCCCTGCCCTGTGAGACATTCTGAACCTTCTGGGTGTAGGGTCTATGCTGCTCATGGTCTTCCCTCTGCAATCTTGGAGAGGCTCACCAGGAGGGGCAGTGAGTGTGGGGGAAGTGCTAAGTTTTGTGGCCAGCCCTAACCATGGCCCCTTATCCATCCAGTGAAAGGGGAATGGTTACATCAAATAGAAGGGGCCATCCTTGGCAAGACATCTTTTTTTTTTTAAGATTCTATTTATTTATTTCACAGAGGGAGAGAGATCACAAGGAGGCAGAGAGGCAGGCAGAGAGAGAGAGAGGGGGAAGCAGGCTCCCCGCTGAGCAGGGATCCTTGGCAAGACATCTTGTCCCAAATGTTTGTCCCACTGCCTGCATCTCTATGCCAGAGGAACAGAAATTCTCTGGTTTCCTCAGAAATTTTCTGCAGCAATAACAGGCCTGCCAAGGTGGCCTGAGGACCCCATAATGGATGAGCATCAATGAGATTAGCAGAAATAAGGAAGAGATGAGCTGATTGTTGGCAAGTACACCTTATCTCTCTATCTCAAGTAAGATCTTTGAGACATTCTTCATCCATTCCCTGGGGACCTAGAAAATGACCAAGACTCCCCCCCCTGCATGTGTGCGGTTTAATATAAGTGCCCGTTAAATTTCTCCTGCAATTTAGGGGACTATATCTGGTTGGCTGTCTTGGTCAGCTTTAGGATATTGGTTTGAAAAAGGGTCATAAATTTTATTTTCAATTTTGTTTCTGTGGCTTTTATACTTTAATATGCCCCTGCAGACTTGCTGAGCCTGACGGTCAGGTGAAGGAGAGAAATGGGTATTGGAAAAGAGTCCTCCACCCCATGAGACGATTTTCAGTCTCAGAAAGAGTACCTCCCTCTCCTTGTGGGTGTCAGGCCAATTTGGGGTCTAAATTAGGGTGTGGTGTAGGGTTGAAGGTACATAGGTTTGGTCTGACCAGCTCTCTTGAGACAACTCCTCCTTCCTTCTCTCAGTTGGGGTTGCTCCCATCTTCAGGCTACAGGGTTGACATGTGACCCAGATCCAGCCAATCAGAGAATTCCCAGCCGAATGGGCAGGAATAACCAAAACTGGGCCAATCATAGACTTCATTGGAGCTGCGGGGCAACAGGCTGCCTGGGGCCTGGGTCCAGCTATGCCTGAAGCCAGGTGGTCCTATGGCAGTCCCCATTTCACAAACCACTAAGTATCCCACCTGCCCTTCTTTTAAACTTAGAAGAGATTTTGAGTTGGTGTAGTCTGTTGCAACTGAGAGTCCAGAAGAATACACGCATCTTTTGACTACTAAATCTGGGGTAACCATTAGGTGTTCCCCATGACATCAACATTGGCCTCTGCCCCAGTTCTTCCCCCACAAACATTGGCTTTCCAATAGTGTCAGAAGGCTTGCAGCCACTTTTCCACCTTATTACTGTAAACCTGCCAGGACCACATGAGGGCAATATCTCCTGTCCCTGGCTCCGGTTTTCCTGCTATAGAATGAGTTGCCTGCCTTATAGATGTGTGACACTGAAATGAGAAAACAGGGATAACATGAAAGTATCATGTCTGACAATCCTTGACCTGTAATTCCCAAGTCCAATGAGATTAGAAACTGAAGGTTTTTCCTAGCTTTTTTAATGGTGGAAACTGGACCTGAAGTGGCCCAAGGTTGTCTAAATACAGTTTGATAGCTCTCATCACGACTTTGGGGCTGCTTATGTCCTTGATTCTCCCTTCAAAGTACCTCCAGCTTGATCTGCTCCTATGCACATTTAATGTCTTCTGGTTCCCGTGGCTTCTGTGTCGCTCACCAGACCTCAAGCCCTGCTCAGGGAAAGCACATCAGTCCCTGTTTCCAAGGTAGTTATGATAAGATTTTTTTTTCTCCTTCCCTCCTTCTCTCTTTCTCTCCTTCTCCCTCTCTCTCTGTCTCTCTCACACACACCTCTCTCTCCCTTTCTCTCTCTCTCCTGGGAGGGAGAGAGTAAGGCACAACACTATTATTTATGGATTCAAAGGAATGAACAGTGATGAGGAATGCCGGTGGGGAGGGACAGTGTCTCAAGCAGGGGTGAGCACTGTGGTGGCTGGGGTACATAAGGTTTGGCCACCTTCTCTCATCCCAGCTTCCTTAGAGACGCCTTCTTGAGGCCAAAAAGTTCACACCTGCATTTCCCAGACTCACTTGCCCCTGGACTGTCAGTAAGGGTGTGACAATGAGACATAGGTGCAGGATACCTAGACATTGTTCTATTTCTATTCTGCTCTGCTGGCAAGTATGGTGGAGAAGACATTTGGTTTTTCTGCAGCTGTGTGGAAATAAGAGGCAGAGGGCATCTGCGTGGCTGGTGTGACTTGTGGCTGGTGTGGCTTGTGGCTGAGAGCCGAAAGGTGGGTGTGCTTCCTGAGCAAAGGTCCAGTTCCACAATGGGAGAACCAGTCCTGAAGCCACATGATTTTGTGCATCCCTAATCCCATCTATGCCTCCTCTTCTGCATATCCTGCAAAGTGGCTTCTGTGATTGTACATGAGCCCTGACCATCAGGGGAACATGTGAAGGACGATGCAGAAATCATTTAGAATTGAGTGAAAGAAATATTCTAGAGGAGTAGGAGTTCTGAGGGACCTCGCATGAGGAAGAGTTGGAGTGGGTCTGGCGGTGTCTTAGGTAATGCTGATGGGGAGAGGCTGGATGGTGCAGCATTTCTAAGAGAGATGACCATGATGCCATGTTTTGGATACAGCTCCAGGATGTGTGGGTCCTTCCTGAACCTCTGGGCCATACATAATACACACCTTAACAAATTTAAGAAGAATAGAAATCACACAATTTCTGATCTCAGACCACAATGGAATTAAACTGGAAATAACAGAAAGTAACTGGAAAATCCTGAAATACTTGAGGTCAAACAATACAGTGCTAAATAACATGTGGGCCAAAGAAGAAATCTCAGGAGAAATTTTAAAATATTTTAAGCTAAATGACAATGAAAAAAAATAGCTTATACACTTATAAAAATGTAAGTGTAAGGGATTTGGGGAAGACAGCCTAGCATGGAGATCCTGGGGAGACCTCAGGCTTGTTTAGATCCAGGAATGGAAAGGGATACAGGAGAAGCAAGCTTATTTACCACAGAACAGGACTTGTTCAGGCCAACAAGGAAGGATTTGTGAAAGGACCCAGCTAGACACTGGGAGTAAGAACAAGTGAGTCTGGGGCACCCCAAAGTAGAGATGATAACAGGAGAATGAAGACAAGTGGCATCATCTGTCCCTGGGATGATACTTACCCTCCTCTCCTCATTGCTGGATTGAAAGTTAACTCTGGGGCTGGAAAGAAGCCCAGCCATCCATAATTTGAATAAATAAACCCTCAAATAAAGTGAAATCGAAGTGGTTTCATTTGCTGTGCTCCTATGATTAATTATAGATCATTAAATTGGTCCATCATTTTCCATTTGTCATTAATTTTTTTCCTGATGAATTTACAGTGGCCGATTTTTTAAAAAGTCTTCCGCAGAGCAAAATGTGGGGGAAGGAAATGATGTTGCTCCTCTCCCATCTTTGTTTTCTCCCCCTGCTGCTGCTCTGGTAGAGGTGTGTGTGTTGGGGTGCCAGGTCAGGACTCAAGAGAGCTGGGACACAGCTGGAGTGTGCTGGAGTGTAGGGTTTCTCTGCCTCTGGAGGAGGGTGGCAAAGGAGCAGTGTGGGCAGGGGTGAGAGGGAGGGAGACCAGATGCCCAGTTTTCTAACAGACCCTCATCATCCTCCCCATTTGACGACTGTCAGCTGTCATGGTGGGATTAGCCCTGGGCCTTGCACCTTGCACATCCTTCCATGCTGGGAAGGCTCAGACCCCACAGCCTGGCGCTGACCTAGAGGGGCAGCAAGGCACGCCCTTCAGCTCTTCTTGTCTTCTCAGGAGGTTTCTCCTTGCTATTCCACCCAACCCCACCACCCTCCAGCCACACTGCCCATTTAATTTTTACCCATTTGGATGGGTCCCTGTGTCTCGCTTACATTTTGATACTGAGCATCTGTTACCATATTCAAAAACAGTTGGAGTGCTTCTGTGAATTGTCTGCTTATATCCTTTGTTCATTTGCTAATAAGTTGCTGCTTCTTTGGACAATACACACAGCCCCTTTATATGTAATGGAGATGAGTCCTTTGTCTACTCTATATAATGAATATTATTTCTCAGCCTGTCCTTGTCTTTTTTCTTTTTTGTTAGGGGCAGGTTTTGTTTTGTTTTGTTTTGTTTTGTTTTGTAGTAAAAAGGTTTATGTTTTTATGTATTTAAATCTCTCCATCTTTCCCTTTTGGGAATCCTGGGTTCTGCTTCTTGGTTAATAGTTCTTCCCAATCCTAAGACTATAAAAATGTTCTTCTATACTTTCCTCCAATTCTTTCAGCATTTTGATTTTTACATTTAGATCTTTAATTGATCTGGAATTTACTTTTGGGTGTGATGTGTGAGAAAGGAATCAAAGTTATTTTTTTTCTCCAAAACATCCAAACACTATTTCCTGATGAGTCCGTTTTTCTCACTCTTATTAGTCAGTATTGGAAATCTATTAATTTGCTAGCATGTTAAAGGGAAGCTACATATTCATCTTAGATTTCCTAAATTTAAAAACCTGACACAGAGCTTGAGCAAAACCCTCAATAAACTAATAATAAAAGGAAACTTTCTCAACCTCAAAAAAAAAAAAAAAGCCACAGGATCAGTATTTCATCACTTGTAACAAACAATTGTAACAAATGTCCCGCACTAAGGCAAGGTGTTAAAAATGGAGGAATTATTTGGGGGTTCAGTGGTTTATGTGAACTCTACTTTCCACTTAATTTTTTTCTGTAAATGTAACACTGCTCAAAAACAAAAAAATTTAAAAATGAAATAAAATATAAATAACACACCACAGCAACGTATTTGCTGGTGAAACTTTGTAAGCATTCTCCTTAAAATCAGAACAGGACATTTAAAAAATATAAATATCTTGTCCAACAATATTTCTTGTTCCAGCGTAACTGTAATCCGTGTTTCTTGATTCCTTATTCTGTGACATGGGATCATTACACCTCTACTGATATTCAACTCTGCTTACCAACATCTGTCGACACATCTCTACTCTTACACTGTCAAGATTGATCAGGTTTATCTCTACTTTTATTTATAGATTGATTCTCAAAGATGAAAATCAACACACAAGCAAAAACCAAGCTAATGTGATTTTGACTGCGTAAATTTTATCGCTGCTGAGCCAAGTCACGTGCCAGAATTATGTTTCTTTCTTTGTGGAGCCATTGTGAGTATCCTCTAGTCACTGAAAAAGTTTCCCTTGGACTGCATTTCACATTGTCAATTATTCAAAATCATAATTTATTTAGGTTTGTTTCATATTTGCATTGTATCTTTTATGTTCAGTTTGTTTTTCCTTTGGAGAGAAGAAGCATCCATCTTATTCAACACATGCCTGCTAATTCCCAGCTTCCTACCATTCTATATTGCTTAGAATCCATTTTCCTCTTATTCTTGGATCCCACCCAAGTCTTATGCTTCATATATAGATTGCGAGTCTACATCTTTTTACTTTGTATGGAATATCTGGATGCCTTTCTGCTTCCATCTCATATGGAATGCCCTTGTCATAACATCTTGTACCAGGAGCACATGGTACTCCAAGGAGCCCATTTCTTTCACAGGTACCCCTGCCCAAGCCTCTGACCTCCTCCTCCAGTGTGAAGCTTTGTTGTTCAGTTGTAGAAAGGAGGCTTCTCCTGACTGCTGTTCTGGGTTTGGAACTATTGTTTCCTGGAGTCTCAGTTTTCCCATTTTTTGGTTCATTCCCTTATTTTGTTGGAGTATTCTTTTTGGTTATTTCCTAAGAAAAAAGGCGTGGGAGGTGAACTTTTTGAATTCGCAGGAGTCTGAAAGTTTCTTTAGTGTGTCCTCACATGATGGCCATTTTGTAGATTGAAGCCATTTTCTTTTTTTTTTTTAAGATTTTATTTATTTATTTGACACAGAGAAAGAGATCACAAGTAGGCAGAGAGGCAGGCAGAGAAAGAGGAGGAAGCAGGCTCCCCTCCGAGCAGGGAGCCCGATGCAGGCCTCAATCCCAGGACCCTGAGATCATGACCTGAGCCGAAGGCAGAGGCTTTAACCCACTGAGCCACCCAGGCGCCCTGAAGTCATTTTCTTTTCAAGATTTGCAGCCTCTGTTCCACAGTGTTCTAGCATCCAGCCCTGCTGCCAGTCTGCTGCTTGTCTGATTCTCATTTCTTGGAGGGCTATCTTTTTCCCTCTGGAAGCTTTTTAGGACTTTCTTTTGATCCTGGCTATTCTGAAAATTCACTGTGTGTTTAAATATGGGTGTTTGTATCATTCAGGATGCTTTTAGCTGGAAGTAATTCAACTCTCAGTACAAGACAATTTAAAAGGTAAGGAGATTGATTGGTGCATAGAAGTCCCAAAGAAGGGTAGTTCCAGAGTTAGCTCAACCTTCCTCTCAAGGCCCTACCTTCTCTTCACCTTCTCTGTCTGTCAACCTCCACAGCTCAGCTAGCTGCGGAGGGTCATGACTCCAGGCATCACATTCTTGTGGTGTTCGGAGTAGTAAGAAATCCACCATACAGTTCTTCCTGGGAGACTTTTCTAGTATCTCCACAGTTCGAATTGGATCACATATCTCTTCCTATGCTAGTGACTAGAATTATTGTGACTGGATTGGAGCTAGTCTCTGGGGCTAAGGCCACACAGAGGAGCATGAAGACTTAAAAAACAAAAAAATCAAGGTTCTGTTATTAAAAAGAAAAAGAGGGAGGAATTACTGTTGACTATTAGGCCATTTCTTTTTTTATTTTTCTGATTTTTAACCATAAGAGACTCCTAATCTCACAAAACAAACAGAGGGTTACTGGGGAGTGGGAGGGTAGAGATAGGGTGGATGGGTTATGGACATTGGGGAGGGTTTGTGCTTTGGTGAATGCTGTGAAAGGTGTAAGCCTGAAGATTCACAGACCTGTACCCCTGGGGCAAATATTAATATTAATAATAATAATAAATAAAATAGAAAGAAAAGTACCTCTATTTTTCTGATTTTTATTTCATACACTGAATTCTAAAAGCTCGAAATTCTGACACCAATCATCTTGAAATGATGCAAATCAACTCAAAATGTTTACAAACATTTCTCTTTCATTTTTCTTCTTTTAACAACAGTGTGGTCGGCACAGTATGGCTTTCTTGGAGGGATATCTAAACAGATAGGCAGGCAGACAGACAGACAGATAATAGAAAGCCAGAACCAATTCACTACTAAGTATATCACTATTAATTTTTCCAACCCATTCTCTGCATTTTTACCAGGAAAGGAGTATGGAGTTTGCCCAGTGGAAAGAGCTGTCTGTTTTCAAGTAAAAATTAGAAGTTTGATGGATGAGACAGGAAAAGACTTTGAAGCAAATATTTTTAAACTATTTTAGCTGGGGTTTTTTCCCTGGCATTTATATCCATATTTCTATATAATTTGACTATAGTTCTGTTTCTTGAGTTTTCAGTTTCAGATATTGTCCACTGATAATCCCTTTCCCTTCCCTGTCTACAAACATACATGTGCTTCCCCTCCTGGTAATATTGTTATATCAGTTTTATGTGTGTGTATATATTTATGTTTACATTATGAATGTACAACTGTTATTCACAGTGGACTCATACAAAGTTACATCATTGTTATTGTTATTTTGCTCAACTTTTTGTCTTGTCTACTTTCAAATTTTAAAAAAGTTTCCATTTGTTTTCTATATACTAATCACTAATTTATCACCAAACTGATGATAAAATTCTTTTGAATATGTTCAAACCCATCAACATCAGCTTCCTCTTTTTTCAGTTTTTTTTAAAAATGTTGAGCATAGTTGACATACAGTGTTACATTAGTTTCAGGGTGCAGCACAATGATTCCACAAGTTTATACATTCTGCTTTGATTACCACAAGTGTAGCTACATCTCTCCTGATACAATACTATTACAGTATCATTGACCTACATTCCTTATGCTGTGACTTTTATTCCCATGACTTATTCATTCCATAACTGGAAGCCTGTATCTCCCACTCCCCTTCACCCATTTTACCCAGTCTCTGCCCCACCACCTCCACCCAACAACCATCAGTTTTTTCTCTGTATTTTAGGCCTGATTCTGCTTTTTGTTGATTTGTTCATTTGGATTTGGGGGGGGTAGATTCCACTTATGAGTGAAATCATATGGTATTTTTTTCTCAGTTGATTTATTTCACTCTGCATAATACCACATAGGTCCATCCATGTTGTCTCAAATGGCATGATCTCGTCCTCTTTATGGCTGTGTAATATTCCAATGTGTGTGCGTGCGCATGTCTTCTTTTCCTTTGTGTGTGTGTGTGTGTGTGTGTGTGTGTGTGTGTGTGTACATCTTCCTTTCTTCTACGCATGTGTATCTTTTACTTTTGTCTGTTGATGGACACAGGTTAGTTCCATATCTTGTCTATTGTAAATAATGCTGCAATAAGCATAAGGGTACACATATCTTTCCGAATTAGTGGTTTTGTTTTCTTTAGGGAAATCCTCAATAATGGAATTATTGAATCATATGATATTTCTATTTTTAATTTCTTGGGGGAACTTCCATACTATTTTTCTGAATGGGAGAAGATATTTGCAAATGGTATACAAAATAAGGGGTTAATATCCAAAATATGTAAAGAGCTTATACAACACCAGCTTCACTTTTTAATCTTTTTCAGAGTCCTTTATCTTCTGGTCTAATCTGGCTTTGTTACTTCCACTGCTGCACAGTGTTGTCCTAGGACTTTAGTATTATCCTTGGCATTCCCTTTGCCTGTCTCTTACGTCAAGGCTCTTACTTTCTCAATCTGCCGAATTCAACTTTCTCAAAGTATGTATGCAATTTTAATTGAAATATAATTCATATCCCATAAAATTCATCCCTTTGAACTGTACAACTGAGTGGGTTTTATTATATTCACAGAATTATACCACTAATTCCAGAACATTTTCATTACCCCCAAAAGAAACCTCATCTCCATTAGCACTCACTTACCCATTCCTCCCTCCCCTCAGGTTCTGGAAACTACTAATATACTTTCTGTCTCTATGCATTTGCTTATTCTAGACATTTCACATCAACAGAACCATATAGTGTGTGGCCCTTTGTGTCTGGCTTCCTTCACTTAGCATAACATCTTTGATGTTCATCCATGTTATAACATGTATCAGTACTTAATTCCTTTTTATGGCTGAATGATATCCCATTGTATGGATCTTTCACATTTTGCTTATCCATTTATCTAGTTGATGGGGATTCAGATTGTTTATATGTTCTGGCTATTATGAACAATGCTGCTATGAAATTCATGGGCAAGTTTTTGTGTGGACATGTTTTTAATTCTCTTGGGTAGATATAAGTAACACAAGTACACTTGACCCATATGGAAGTAAACGTATATTACCTATTTATTTCGATGAGGCACAGCCTCTAGTAGCTTCCTGAGAAAGGATGCATGGCAGCACATATTTTCGACCTTGAGAGTTTGCAAATGTCTTTATTAAATACCTACACTTTGAGTATAGACTTATTAACAGGAAGAAATTTTTCTCTCAAAATTTTGAAGTCATTTTCTCCATGGTCTTCTAGCTTCTAGGGTTGCCGATGATAAGTCCAATGCCATTTTTATCCCAGATTCTTTTTATATGACTATTTTATTCATTTCTGAAAGTTTATAGGAGCTTCTCTTTTCTCCTAGTATTCTGAAATTTCACAAAGATATCCTTAGTGTAGGATTTTTTTTTCATACATTAGAGTGGAAATTTGGTGGACCCTTTTAATATGGAAACTCATATGCTAGGCCCGGGAAATACTGCTGTACTATGCCTATGGCAATTTCCTTCTCTTTTTCTCTTTTGTTCATGCTTCTTGACACTTAAATTATTGATATTTTAGCCTTCCTTGACTAATGCTCTATATCAGTTAGGTGTTGCTGTGTAGCAAACCACTCCCCAATTTAATGACTGAAACAGCTACTTATTTAGGTGAAGATTCTGGAGGTCAGTACTTTAGTTTGGGCTTAGCTGGGCAGCCTTCCTAGTCTTGGCTGGGCTCATTCGTGCATCAGTGGTCAGCTGTTGGGCTTGCTAGAAGTTGGCTGGTGTAAGATAATGTCAGCTTCATCTCCTTTCACATGCTCTCATCTTCCAGCAGGCTAGTCTATGTCTATTTACATGGCAGTTGGATAGAATTCCAAGAAAGCAAGCAGGAATGTACAAGGTCTCAAGGCCTTGAGTCAGAACTTCTTTGTCATATTCTACTGACTACAGCAAATTACAAGTCCAACCCAGGTTCAAGGGGAGGAAAATAGACTCCACGTTTTATAGGCATGAACCACAAAGTCATATTGCAAAGGGCAGGTGCCATGGACTGAATGTCTGTGTCCTCCTAAAAATTCATATGTTGAAACCATAATACCCAATGTGATGGTATTTAGAAATGGGGCCTTTGGGAGGTGATTAAGTCATGAGGGTGGAGCCCTCATGATGGAATTAGTGCTCTTCTAAGAAGAGACATGAGAAAATCTTGATTTTGCTCTCTCCCTGCCATGTAAGAATACAATGAGAAGATGGCCATGTGTAAGCCGGGAAAAGGGTTCTCACCAGACTGCCAGCACCTTGGTCTTGGACTTCTCAGTCTCTAGAACGGTAGAGATAAATATTTGTCATTTAAGTCACCCCGCCTCTGCTATTTTTATAACAGCCTGAACTGACTAAGACAGGGAAGGGTGGAGACTTATGGCCACTTTTGCATCAACTACATGCTCCAGTTAGTTTCTCTTTTCCCCCTATTTTTTATACCCTTGTCTTTTATTCTTCTTGGAATATTTCTCTACTTGCTCTTCCATGCTTTCTGTTGAGTTTTTGATTTTGGAATTTTGTAATATATATATATATATTTAAAATAATAGCATTATATTGTGGCTTGGGACAAATCCTTCCCTTATATCCTTCCAACCAACCAGCTGGCACCTTGATCTTGGGTGTCCAGTCTCCAGAACCAGGAGAATATAAATTTCTGCTGTTTAAGCTACCCAGTCTGGCATTTTATTATGGTTGCCCTAACAAATTGATACAACCATACCTTGGTTACCTGAAACCTGCAGTGTAGGTTGTTCTGTGGTTTTCAGTGAGCTTTAGCTGACACCCAGCCCAACATATTTATCCAGCATCTCTCTGATAGAGGAGAGAGCCATCTGCTGAGCCCTTTTGCCTACCTTTAATTCTGGTCCTTATAACCACACCATCAGCAGGGAAGACTGATGTGGCAGAGAGAGTCAGAAATGCAAATGCCCTGTTGGCTCCTATCCTGTGTCTGCCTCTCCCATCTCTTCCCCTGGTTTCTCTCTGTATGTTTCCAATTGGCTCAATACAAGAATGATTTGATAAACATAGTATGGCCTGTGAGCCTTTCTGTTCCATGGCCTCTGTGTTGGCATCCTTAGAGAGTGTTTGCAGACCTCGAGATACCTTTCCATCATGAAAGATTCCTCATGCCTCTCATCTTTTCTCATAATTCTATGTCTCTACCCCTTTGGTTCTGCCTTCTATTCTTTTGTTCTTCAGGCAATAAATCCTGTTGTTACTGTGTTTCTTCTACCTGGTTGCACCTCACTCTGTCCTTAGAAATAGCACATACATTGCCAGAGACCATTAGGATCCTTTGCTAGTGGCCTGCGTGGTGGCTTTTCCCTTGGCGGTTCCCCTCCATGCCCCACCCCTCCCATCTATGGCCAGACACATGGTCACCTGTCCAGACTGTTAGCTTGGAGACAGGGTCCAGTACTATAGGGAAAGCACCTCCATCCATTCAGGGGAAGAAGTCAAAGTAGGCAATATGGCTTCCCATTCCTACATTAGTAAAAAAATGGTCAGACAATGCTCCCAGCATCCATTTGAGAAAGGGCATTTAAAGCAAAACTCTTAGTTTCTGCCACCTTGGGTCTTTCTAGCAAAGATAAATAGGTGGTTAAGGTTTCCATTAAAGTGTGAGATCCACTGCCTCAGAAAAACCCAATTCCAAAACCTTTAAAGGCTGTTGAACTTGGTGTTATTCCTCAATACACGACAGAGAACTTATGTCCTTTGGATGCTGACATTGTTACTGTTTTCAAGTCTGGAGAGAATTAAGAAAAATCTTGGGTAGCTACTGTTTTTTTCAAATACTGATTCATTTCCTGTTTGGTTGACTCCACAAAATACCATCTATCTCCAGAAGACACATTAGGTAACAAGCAGCCCTTCTCATTTTTCAGTGATTTGCTCATGACAAAGTTGTTGTTTCTTTCTTTTTCTTCTACTCTGATGAAGACTTTTACTTCTCCTCTGAGTGAATTTTCAGTAGCATTTGTACTAGGAATAGGCACCCTTTTTGTGTGGTTGTTGACCTCATGTACACTCCAGTTCTTGTAAGCACCAGGCAGGAGTCCAGAGGCAGGCTTCTTCCCTGTGTGCCTGCACGGCCTCTCAGAGGCACCACAGGAGGGACGATCATGACTCGAGCCTGCCCATCCATTTCAGCAGCACCTTTCCCTGCCATGACAAATTTCTATTTATGATAGTTGCTGCAGACTGTTACCATGCTTTATTTAAAAAAGAAAAAAGCTTCTGTTGGAGTGTCTTTAGGAAAGAAGCAACATTTCTTTCAGCAGAAACTTCATGAAACTTTTAGACAACATAAGTCCAATCTGTGTGAAGGGCTGCGTGAAAAACTGAGGCACAGCTTATCCTGTGTGGGCAAGGCTATTGATGGGTAAGAGGGAAGAATGGGCATGAACTCACACTCTTCCCCCTGAATTGATAAGTCCCTTCAGAAAAGGAATAACAAACAAGGATTCAGTCAAATCCATCTTTCACAGATCCATTCTTCTGACTTCGAATTCTGCTAGCATGGTCATAAATAAAAAATATGTGATAAGGCTCTGTTCTCTTTTCTTCTGTTGTTTCTGGCTAAGCCACAAGCTCTGTATCTTAGCCTCTGGAGATACTGTGCTTTGGAAGAGAGATGAAACCAGTGCCAAGTGATACAGGGCTTTTCATTCTAATACTGTTACTCTCTTTGTGTTCTTGAGTAACTCTCTGGGCCTCATGTCCTCAGAACTCAAGGAGAACATTAGAGCTGATAACCCAATAAAGGTGAGTATTTTATTTTCAATATTTGTTATTTTAAACATTTTGTCAGGTAAAATTGCAACTATTCAGGGTTTCCCACAAGTCAATTAACTTGTACCACTCACACATTTCCCCTTCTATAAAAATGAAATTTCAGATGTTTTAATCAAGAGAGTTATGTCAGAGCTAAGATGGAGACCTCTATTACTTGGATAAATGAGCTTTTTCCAAACTCTTTTAAAGTTTTCTTTTTTAAAAAAATAGATCATTTGGATAATGAATTTGGCTATTGCATCGATTCAGACTATTTTGCTCACAGGTGGACAGGCACCCAAACCAAACTATCAAGAGGACTCTAGGGCTGTGTATGTGTATGATGCATTCTTTCTAAGCTGCAGAGTATGGAATCCACAAGTCTGTTGCAGAGAAAGGAAATTATCGCAGCATATTATGTGGTAGATAGAATTTGGGGGCTGGTTAAGGACCCAAGCTTAGGTCCTACAGCCAGAAGAGATGGATGGCTAGACCATGGGACTCAACTTCTGAAAACACCACTGCGACTTCTGCCCTACCACTGCTTAGGGCTGGAGCAATAGACTCTCCAGCTCAGCTGCTCACAAGATTTGAGCCCCTGGGTTCACTCTAGTTGTAGAAAGTCTGATCCCTCTGAGTGTGGTCACCACTCTGGGGTTCTCCTCACGAACTTCTATGTGTTCTTCAGGTTTGTGTGCCTGGTGGGACCTCAGTCACATGTGAAACCTTCACTGCAAGGGAGTCTGGGATATTCAGACATTAATTTTCCATCCTCTAGATTATTGGATAGGACTTGGGTGGATTGTGAGGGTGCTAATGTGCAGGGCCTGCCCTAGCAGCAACCTGGGGCACTCCTCAGAATCCAAGAGAAGAAGGAGCTCGGTCTCAGGAACGTCACTGCACATGGACACTATAGGGAACTGGCTACTACCTTGGGCTAGCACAACTTCTTGTAGCTTATGAATTTTACATGTTAGGGCCCAGGTCCCAGAGTGGGTCTAAGTTCCAGTTCCAACCTCCTCAGAAAGGTGATGAGTTGTTCCAGCCAGGGTCAGCTGCCCACCTCTAAGAGGAGCAGGGCCACAGTGCCACAGGCAGCAATTCATCTGAAAGCAAAGGAGAGCAGTTTTCAGAAAAGGATGAGCACTGGGTCTTATACACAACTGATTAATTATTGAACACTACATCTGAAACTAATGATGTAGTATGTGTTGGCTAATTGAATTTAAATAAAAAAAGAAAAATATGGGAGAAGAGTGGGGAAGTGGGCCGGGAGTGTCTGGGCAAACTAGACGCTATCAAGAAGGCAAAAATTCTTCCTGAAGCAGTTTCACCCCTCAGTTCTTATAGACTCTGCTCAGGTCAGTCTCCCTGCTGGATAAGAGTGTGGCTTTCTTGGACTGTTGCATACTCTCTGTTCTTCCACATTATAGCTGCCTGGAACAGAGCAGAGTGATGATAGCCAGTCAGCAGGGCTGGGCAAGCTGACATTCAGCCCTGCTGTTACCCTGAGAAGTAGCCTTGGGCAAGTTGTCTTCTCTGTCTGCAAGATGAACTGGCAATGACTGCTCCTTTAGAGACCATGGAATTTAAAATAGAGATACAGTGACCTCTCATCACAGCATCCTGAAGCTGACAACAAGGACTCATTGGAAAAACAGCAATGAATGAGTCTAATGAAGCACCCAATCAGTAGTTCAAGAGAGGAAAAGATAGTAAAAGAACACTTAGAGGTTCCAGATGACTAGGTCTCCAGATTCAACTTCACTCCTGAAACTTTAAAAATTTAGGAGAAATTTACATAACAAAAATTAACCATTTTAAAGTGACCAAGTCAGTGGTGTTTAGTACATTTACAATGTTTTGCAACCATTACCTCTATCTAGTTGCAAAACATGTTCATCACCCTAAGAAAAAGTCCTACACATATTAAACAATTTCTTGAAATCTCCATTACCTCATCCTCCCAGCCCCTGGTAACCATCCACCTGCTCTCTTGTCTCTATGGATTTACTTATTCTGAACATTTTATATAAATGGAATCAATCCATGAATGGGATATGTGATCTTTTGTCTGGTCCCTTTCACATATGCTTTCATTCAGTGTAATGTTTTCTAAGTTTATCCACACTACAGGGTGTATCTGTGCTTCCTCCTTTTTATGGCTGAGTAATATTCCATCAAATGTACATACCACAGTTTGTTCGTTTATTCATTCATCCATTGATGGACATTTGGGTTATCTCTCCCTTTGGCTATTGTGATTAGAGCTGCTATGAACATGAGTGTGTGTGCACAAGTTTGAACATCTGTTTTCCTTTCTCTTGGGTCTATACCTAGGAGTGGAATTGCTGGGTCGTATAGTAACTCTATGTTTAACTTTATGAGGAAGCATCAAACTGTTTCCACAGTGGCTGCATCGGTTTACATTCTTGCCAGCAGTGCACAAGCGTTCCAAGTTCTCCACAACCTTGCCAACACTTCTTTTCCTTTTAAAAAATTATAACCATCTTAGTGGGTATGAAGTGGCACTTCATTGTGGTTTTGCTCTGCATTTCTGAGAACTTTTTGAAGTTATAAACAACACTTTGTCCTTGATTCTTGAGGAGAATCCTGGCAAACAGGAGATGGACGAAAAGCCTGGTAGCAGAGCAAATATTATCCCAATTCTCAAAACAGAGGGAAAGGTGGGCTCCAGAAACTCTAGCCTTTAATTCCCAGCCACATCTGAAAAACATGAGTAATCATATGGAAAACAGGAAGAGCATGGGGATCCTGTTTCCTTAGTGAATGTGTGGTTGTGTCATTGCAGTGGTGCATTTTTACTTCAGCGTGGAGGAAATCCTGGAGCTAAATTTCACACAATTAGGGAGGACCCCCCGTGACTGTGTCCCCCAGAGTTTTTAACAGACTTGTCTATACTGCAATGGAAATGCTCTGCACCATCACACAACTACATTCTCAGGGTATTATTGGAGTCTAACTGACTTGGGAAGGGACATACCCAACTCCAGTGAGCTCTAACTTTCCAAGTGGAAGAAGAGTACTATCCAACTCCAGCACACCCTAGTCACCCTGTCCTACATAAGGAGGAGGATAATAACTAAGAAATTCTCGTGAAGTAAGCAGTCCAGAGGCACAGTCTCACTAAAAGACCAAGACCTAATCATAGTGCTATAGAACACTTCCCCTCCCCCTCCACCTTACCACCACATTACTAAAGACCTATTTACAGCCATTCCTTTTCCTTTTACCTGGTATATCATGTCTGACTATACAGAAAAAAAATAACAAGGCATACAAAAAGGCAAAAACAAAAACAAAAAGCCCAACAGTTCTACGATGTGAAGAGACAGAGCTAGCTTCAGAATGAGACATGGCAGCAATCTTGGAATTATCAGACCAAAAATTTAAAACAACTATGATTAACATGTTAAGGGCTCTAATGGATAAAGTTGACAACACACAATAACAGTTGGGCATTGAAAGCAGAGTGGTGAAAATCATAAGAAAGAACCTAAAAGAAATGCTACAGATAAAACACACTAACAAAAATGAAGAATGCCTTTGATGGGCTTGTTCGTACACTAGACACAGTTGAGAGAAGCATCTCTGAGCTAGAGCATATATCAGTAGACTCCACGAAAAGCAAAGAGAACGAATACTGAAAAAAAACCAGAATATCCAAGGACTGTGGGACAAATACAATAGGTATAAGATATGCATAAGGAGAATACCAGAATGAGAAGGAAGAAAGAAATAGAAACAATATTTGAAACAAAAATGACTGAGAATTTCCCTAAATTATCGTCAAATACCAAACCACAGATCCAAGAATCTTAGAGAGCCCCAAGCAGGATAAATGCAAAAAACCAAAAACCAAAACAGAGGCTGCTCATGGGCATGTGATTTTCAAACTACACAAAATCAAAGGTAAAGAGGAAAAGCCTGAAAGCAGCCAGATGGAAAAAAAAAAGATTTTCCTATAAAATAACAAAGAATTACATCTGACTTCTCAGAAACCATGCAAACAAGAAGAACATGGAGTGAAATATTTCAAGTGTTGAGAAAAAGACTCTCAACCTAGATTTCTGTATCCTGGCAAATTATCCTTCAAAAGTGAAAAACAAATAAAGATTTTCTCCCACAAAAACTGAGGAAATTTCTTGCCCATGAATCTGCCTTGCACAAAATGTTAAAAGAAGTTCTTTAGAGAGAAGGAAAATAATACAGTCACAAACTCACATCTCCATGACATAAGGAAGAGTGTTGAGAAAAAAATAACTGAAGGTAAAATAAAAACTTCTATTTTTCTGAATCTTAATTGAACTAACAGATAACAGTTTGTTCAAAATAATGATGGTAACAATGTATTTATGTATGCTTGTGTATATATAATATAATGCTTACATACAAGTGAAATGAATGACAGCAATAATACAAGGTATGGGAGGTAGGGATTAGGATTATTTTGTTATTAGAAAGAACTCACACTACTCGTGACATGGTATAGTTTTATTAGAAAGTGTACTTAAATTTGCTGTAAACATATATTGCTATTTCTATGACAACCACTAAAGAAAGCTAAACAAAGATAGTATAACTTCCATGTTGAGAAAAGAGAGAAAAATGGAATCATTAAATAATCAATTAAAGTCACGAAAGGCAGAAAAAGAATGGAAGAGAAAAATAGGAGCAAGGGCAACAAAAATAAAATAGTAATAAATATGGTATATATTAATCCAACTGCTTCTATACTCATTTTGAATGGTCTATGAACCAATTAAAAGACAGAGATTATCGGAGTAGATCAAAACATAAGACCCAACTAGAAATACAAATACCATGTGATTTCACTGATATGCACTTTAAGAAACAAAACAAACAAGCAACGTTTCCCATTGTAATTAATAAGTGGTTTTAGGAGAAAATGCTTTTAAGCTTTTTAAATATCCTGCTTACCATCAAACCTTTACTAGTTTTACCACCCACTGATAATTCTTGCCTGAGTAATTATTACTATAATGGCTGTCACATGATGGCTTTTCTAACCTTTTCTGACTCTTTTCACATGAAAAGAGAGAGAGAGAGAGACAAGCCAAGAAACAGACTCTTTTTTTTTTTAAGATTTTATTTATTNGACTCTTTTCACATGAAAAGAGAGAGAGAGAGAGACAAGCCAAGAAACAGACTCTTTTTTTTTTTAAGATTTTATTTATTTCACAGAGGGAGAGAGATCACAAGGAGGCAGAGAAGCAGGCAGAGAGGGGGGGGGAAGCAGGCTCCCCGCTGAGCAGGGAGCCCGATGCGGGCCTCGATCCCAGGACCCTGAGATCATGACCTGAGCCGAAAGCAGAGGCTTTAACCCACTGAGCCACCCAGGCGCCCAAAAAACAGACTCTTAACTATTGAGAACAAACTAATGGTTAGCAGAGGGGAGGTGGGTGGGAGATGGATTAAGTAGGTGATGGGGATTAAGGAGTGCACTCTTTCCGGTGAACACTGGGTGATGTACGCAATTGTTGAATCACTATAATGTACACCTGAAATATAACACTGTATGTTAACTATTCTGGAATTAAAACAAATAAATAAACATAAGATCCAACAATATGTTGGCTACCAGAAACCTACTTTAAAGATACATATGTAGTAAAAGTAGGTGGCTAGAGAAAAATATACTATGCTAATACTAATCAAAAGAGAGCAGGAGTAGTTACATTAATTTCAGGCAGAGTGGCCTTCAAATCAAGGAAAGAAATTTAGAATTTGAAATTAAAAACACAGTACCATTTATATTAGCACTCCCCCAAATAAATTACTTAGGTATAAATCTAACAAAATATAAATCTAGCCAGGTGATGGGTATTAAGGAGGGCATGTGTTGTGATGAGCACTGGATGTTGTAAGCAACTAATGAATCATTGAACACTACATAGAAAACTAATGGTGATTAACTGAACATAATAAAAAAAATCTATATGAGGAAAACTAACACATTATGATGAATTCAATTAAAGAACAACTAAATAAATGGAGAGATACTCCATGTTCATAGAAAGACTCAATATAAGAGACTTCTAATCTCATAAAACAAACTGAGGGTTACTGGGGGGTGGGAGGGTAGGGATAGGGTGGATGGGTTATGGACATTGGGGAGGGTTTGTGCTTTGGTGAATGCTGTGAAAGATGTAAGCCTGATGATTCACAGACCTGTACCCCTTGGGCAAAGAATAAAAATAAAATTAAAAAAAAAGAAAGACTCAATATTTTCAAGATTTCAGTTCTTTCCAACTTCATCTCTAGATTCACTGCAATTCCAATCAAAATTCCAGCAAGTTATATTGTGAACATTGACAAACTGAAGCTAAAGTTTATATGGAGAGAGAAAAAACCCAAAATAGCCAACATGATATTTAAGGAAAAGCACAAAGTTGGAGGACTGACATTACCTGACTTAAAAACCTAATATAAAGCTACAGTAATCAAGACAGTGTGGTATTAGCAAAAGAAACAACAACTAGATCAATAGAACAGAATAAAGACTCCCAAGATATACCCACATAAATATAGTCAACTGATCTTTGACAAAGGAACAAAGGCAATACAATGGAGCAAAGACAGTCTTTTCAACAAATGGCCCTGGAACAACTATATACCCACATGCAGAGAAGTAAGTCTAGACACATGCTTTATAACCTTCACAAAAATCAACTCAAAATGGATCATAACCTAAATGTAAAATGTAAAATTATAAACTCCTAGACTATAACATAGGAGAAACCCTAGATGACCTTGGATATGGTGATGTCTTTTTAGATACAACACTGAAGACACAATCCATGAAAGAAACAATTGATAAGCTGGACTTAATGAAAATTAAAAACTTCTGTTTTGTGAAAGATCATGTCAAGAGAATGAGAAGACAAGTCATAGACTGTAAGAAAATATTTGCAAAGACATATCTGATACAGAACTATTATCCAAAATATATAAAGAACTCTTCAAACTCAACAATAAGAAAACAACCCAGTTAAAAACTGGGCTAAAGACCCGAACAGACACCTCACCAAAGAAGATATGCAGATGGTAATAAGTACATGAAAATGTGCTCCACATCATAGAGCATCAGGGAAATGCAAATTAAAGGAACAATGCGATACTACTCCACACCTATTAGCATGGCCAAAACTGCGAACACTAGCAACACCAAATGCTGATGAGGATGTGGAGCAACAGGAACTCTCATTCCTTGCTGGTAGGAATGCAAAATGGTGCAGGCACTTTGGAAGGCAGTTTGGCATTTGGATGCTGCTTATAAAACTAAATATATTCTCCAAGACAGTATGGTACTGGCACAAAAACAGACACATAGATCAATGGAACAGGATAGAGAGCCCAGAAATGGACCCTCAACTCTATCGTCAACTAATCTTTGACAAAGCAGGAAAGAATGTCCAGTGGGAAAAAGACAGTCTCTTCAACAAATGGTGTTGGGAAAACTGGTCAGCCACATGCAGAAAAATGAAACTGGATCATTTCCTGACACCACACACAAAAATAGACTCAAAATGGATAAAAGACCTCAATGTGAGAAAGGAATCCATCAAAATCCTCGAGGAGAACACAGGCAGCAACCTCTTC
>LNAC01000629.1:44587-61737 GCA_002007465.1 Ailurus styani
GAGACTCCTAATCTCACAAAACAAACTGAGGGTTACTGGGGGGTGGGAGGGTAGGGATAGGGTGGATGGGTTATGGACATTGGGGAGGGTTTGTGCTTTGGTGAATGCTGTGAAAGATGTAAGCCTGATGATTCACAGACCTGTACCCCTTGGGCAAAGAATAAAAATAAAATTAAAAAAAATAAATTTAAAATAAATAAATAAAATAAAAATAAAAACTAAATATATTCTCAACCATACAATTCAGCAGTTGTGCTCCTTGCATTGAAAACTTATGTTCACACAAACACCCTGGACACAGATGTCTATAGCAGTTTTATTTATAATTGACAAAACTTGGGAAACAATCAGGATGTCCTTTAGAAGGTAAATGGATAAAGAGACTGTGATACATCCAGATAATAGTATATTATTTAGTACTAAAAAGATAGGAGTTATGAAGCCATGAAAAGACATGAAGGAAACTTAAATTTTTGTTACTGAGTGAAAGAAGTCAATCTGAAAATGCTGCATACTGTATGACTCCAGCTGTATGACATTCTGGAAAAGGCAATACTATGGAGACATTAAAAAGATCAGTGGTTGCCAGGGGTTGAAGGTAATGGGAAGGATGAATAGGCAGGGCACAAAGGAATTTTAGGGCAGGGAGAATAACTCTGTATGATTCTATAGTTGTAAATACAAGTCATCATACAATTGTCCAAACCCATAGAATGCATGACACCAAGAGTGAACCCTAATGTAAATTATGAAATTTGGGTGATAATGATGTGTCAGTGTAGGTTCACCAATTGTAACAAATGTACCACTGTGATACAGTGATAGTGGGGGAAGCTCTGCATGTGTGAGGCAGGGGTTATAGGGCAACTCTCTGTAACTTCCTCTCAAAATTTCTTTGAAACTAAAATTGCTCTAAAAATAAATCTTATTTAAAAAAAATTAACCTGGACTCTGGGATCAGATTTGCTGGACTTCAAACCGGGTAATATGGCCTTGTAGCCCAGTGCCTCAATTTTCCACACCAATAAAGCAGAGATTATACTAGCATTGACCCACGGAGTGGTTGTGAATGTGACTAAGACAATGCATGAAAAGTACATAGCCTCAAGCCTGGTGGAAAAGGGAGATTTAAGTTATTTAAAACTGGTCTGTTGAACTGTCTGAACTTGTGAGGAACAAACAAGAAGTGGCTTGATCTTCCTTCCACCATGGCCTTCAGGTAAGTTCTTTCACATCATCCTTCCCTTGACAACATCTTGGTGAGGCAACCCACCTCAGCTTTCCAGGCATCTTTTTTAAGATTTTTATTTATTTGACAGAGAGAGAGAGAGAGAGAGAGAGAGAGAGAGAGAGAGAGAGAGAGAGAGAGAGAGAGAGAACACAAGCAGGGGGAGTGGGAAAGGGAGAAGCAGTCTTCCTGCTGAGCAAGGAGCCTGATGTGGAGCTCAATCCCAGGACCCTGGGATCATGACCTGAGCCGAAGGCAGATGCTCAACTACTGAGCCACCCGGGCGCCCCTTTCCAGGCATTTTTAATGGTAAGAACAAGCCCTGTTTCTGTAAAGATGGCTCACTTTCAGGTATTCAGTCCAGTCCAGTCCAGTCTCAATCAAAATTTGAATCTCACATCCAAGCCAAGCTCTGCCCTGGCCGAACCAGGCAGTGGGGATGGGCACTGTGTCCTTTTCCTAGTTTTCTCTCTCCCTTCCTCTCCCTTTCCTGGACGCTCTAGGCTTGGGGGAAGGCAAATAGAAGCTTAAGGGAAGGGAGCAACTTACCTCTTAACTAGTTCTGCTGCCATGATCTTCATGTGGCAATCCTCTAAATGCTGGCTCTCCTAACAACCGTGTTTTGTGGATTCTTTATAGGCTCCCTGGGGACATACACTCTGCATAGTTCTTAACCTGAGAGGTACAGTCTTTGGACAATCTCTTCCACCTTCTCTTAGCTGTTAATCTCCATTGCACCCCCTCCCCTGATCCATGCCTCCTCCTTTTCTGTCTTCCTCTGTGATCCAGAAGCTGACTCCTGGGGACTTCGCCTTTTGGGCTTCCTTAATGATTTCTGGGTTCAGCCAATGGAGGCCCCGATGGGAGAAGAGAAGGTGAGAGGAGAGGGGGATCTCCTACTCATCTTTGCCTCAGGGATGCACCTGGCCGTAGTGGGACCCTCATGACCATAACTTCAGCTGGGCTGCCCCACTTCCTCAGCTCCAGCCCTCCCTGGGCTCAAGTAATACAATTTTATCCCCTTGAACTTCATCTTCAGAGCAGGAACAGCTCCCCGCTCTCACTGGCCCCAGGTGCCCAACATCCCACCTGAAAAAGTGCCTTCAGAAACATTTTTTGAAAAGACAACACATAGAGTGAGATATCAGAAATAGCTTCCCACAGCATAGAAATCTGACAGAGGACTTGTATACAGAATGCATACTTAACCCCTACACACCAGTAAGAAAAAGACATAACCTAACATAAAAATAAACAGAACACTTGAATCAACACTTTACAAAAGAATGTATCAAAATAGCTTCTTTCATGTGTTTTATAAACATATAGCAAGGAGTTCAACCTTGTTAGTCATCAGGAAATGGCAAATAAAAAACTGCAATGTGATATCACTGTATACTCACTATTAAGGCTAAAATAAAAATGGTGGAAAATGCCAAGTGCTGGTGAGGATGTGGAGTAACTAGAACCCTCCTGCACTGCTGGAGGGGGGGTGTGGTGTAAAGTGGCGTGAACATTTTGGGAAAGTCTTTGGTGTGTCTGATAAAATTGAACATACCCAAAACCTAACCCCCTGTAGTTCCATTCTCAGAGATACACCCAATTAAAATGTATGTTCACTATTCATAAAAGTTCCAACCTGGACACTACACACATGAGTATTAACAAAAGAATGGACAAATGAATTGGGGTATAGTCATTCATGGACTATGGCACACTGGTGAGAATCAGTGATCTCTAATGGTAGGCAACAACATGTATGAATCTTACATATTTGGGGTGTGCCTGGGTGGCTCAATTGGTTAAGCCTCCAACTCTTGATTTTGGCTTACGTCGTGATCTCACAGGTTGAGAGATCGAGCCCCACATTGGACTCCCTGCTCAATGGGGAGTCTGCTTGAGATTCTTTTTCTCCTCTCCCTCTACCTCTCCCCCTGCACTGTCTCTCCCAGTCTCTCAAAATAAATAAATAAATCTTTAAAAAACTTTCCTTAAAAAAAAACCCAAGTATAATGTTGAGTGAAAGAATACAGATTAAAAGAAGATGTCTTACATAATTACATTTATATAAATTTTAAGAGGCAAAACTAATCTTACCTTGAATGTCTTGAAATTAGGGTAGTGGTTATTAAGGATAGGATGGGGCAGCACATAGTGACTGAAAGGGAATAGAGGGGCTTTCTGGGGAGCTAGAAATGGTCTGTTTCCTGATCTGGGGGCTGATAACACATCTATTTAGTTAGTGAAAATTAACGAGCTGTACACTTATAACATATGTGCTTTTCTGCAAGCATTTTATTCTTCAATAAAAAAGGATTCTGTTCTTTTCAGCAAATGATGTCCTAACAATTGGATACCCATTTGGAACAAACCTCGGCCTTCACCTCACACCATATTTTAGAATTAACTTCAAGTGGATTGTAGACCTAAATGTAAGAGTTAAAACCATGAAGTTTTGAGAAGGAAAGACAATGAAATAACTGTATGAATTTGCACCAGGCATAGATTTATTAGCTACAACACAAAAAGCACCAAGTATAAAGGGAAAAAGATTGATAAATGGGGCTTCATCAAAATTTTAAGACTTCTGTTCTTCAAAAGACACTTTAAAAAATGGAGAGACAAGGTACAGACGGGAGAAAATATTTACACAGTAATATCTGACAAAGGACTTGCAGCATTTAAATTATGCAAAGAATTCTTTAATTCAATAAGAAGATAAACAACTCAAAAATTGGCAAAATACTTGAACAAATACTTCATCAAAGATATATGGATGGTAAATAAACACATGAAAGGATGCTCCACATCCTTAGTCATTAGGGAAATGCAAATTAAGACTTCATGAGATACTACTACACACCTATTAGAATGGCTAAAATTCAAAATATGACAACACTAAGTGCTGACAAGGATGGGGAAGAAATGGAACTCTCATATACTGTTGACAAAGAATACAAAATGATATAATCGCTTTGGAAAAAAATTGGCCAGTTTCTTAGAAAGTTAAGTATACACTTACTTTATGATCCAGAATTTCCACTCCTAAATATTTATACAAGAGAAATGAAAACATACATATACACAAAGACATGTATGTGAATATTTATGGCCATATTATTCATTATCACCAGAAGTAGAAACAATCAAAAGACCTTCAACAAATGAATGGATAAACAAAGGTACATCCATACAATGGAATGCCATCCATTGACTAAAAAGAAACAAACTACTGACACATGCAACAACATGGATGGATCTCAAAAACATTATGCCAGGTGAAAGAAGCTGGATACAAAAGGCTACATACTCTTTGACTCTATGATGTCATTTATATGGTATTCCAGCAAAGACAAAACTGTAAGGACAGAACCCCTGCCATTGGTAACCAGGGATTAGAGGTAAGAGAGGACTGGCTGCAGAGGGGCATGAGGGAAGTTTTGGGGGCAAAATAAATGTTCTATATCATGTTTGTGGTGATGGTTACACAACTGTAAAAATTTGGGAAAGCTCATTAAATGATGTGTCTAGAAAGGATGAATTTCATTTTACATAAATTTTACCTAAGTAAACCTGATTTGTACAAATCTCTTCATGCTAACCATCTGGGGTGAATTTCTGCTGGGACCCTGACCAACATATACAGTTCCCTTACCTCCTGCACCTGGTGGTCTCTTAGGAGCTTCTGCTGGAGTCCTCTTGTCCCAGGAGACCACTCCCTGAGACAAGGCACCTTCAAGATTGCTCGAGCTGGGCACTTTCTGTAGCTACCCACAGTACCCCACCATACCCAAGTATGGCCTGAGTATGGACTGTCCCGTCAATGCCCATTGCCCTTACCCTGCAATCTTGGGCTGGTCCAGCCAGTCTCTCAACCTTAGAGTTTTCCAAGAGAGAAACAGGCACCATTCCCTCTGCTCATTTCCATTTTCACACACCAAAGCACACTTATCAAATATATCAGAAAATCTTCCACCAGGTACAGCTTGATTAATTGCACCCAGCAGGCAAACATTTAACCAGAAAATGCAATGGCCTTCTCCCCTTTTGGCAAGCACCCCGATCTCTAAAGAGGTCTCTTGGCACCACTTGACATGGTTTGACGGTCCCCTCTCAGCAACCCCTGACCAGGTGATGACCCCACCTCTCCTATCAAATCCCTCCCTGACCCCATTTCTCTCAATTCTCTGAAGTTTGTTGGCTGGTGCCATAGGAACAAGGGCTGCAAAACCAGTGTAGACTTAGCAAATTCCAGAATGGATTTCTGGTAGCTCTTTGGTGCTCTTTTGAAATATGGGAGGTGCTTCCTTCCTGTTGTCCCCAGCTTTGGGGCTTTAGCCCAAGTTCAAACACTCCAGGGACCATCTTCACTTAATGGTGAGTCATGTGCCCTCATTTGTTCCCACCTGTTGTTACGTGCACAGAAGCTGGTGTGACACAGTCAATAATTGTTAAGCGGTTTTCAAAAATAGCTGGTTGGCTAGTTGAATCAGACTGGACAGCTTTTTCTGGAGAGCTTGAAGGGAATAAAGAACCACAGTGCACCTGAATCAAATCCTCCCCGTTTCCTGCCCAGCTTGCAGGGCTCACAAGGATGAAAGAATTTTTGTGTATAACATATTTAATGCGCCCATGAGAAAGAGAGAGAAAGAAACCCCTGATTCATGCACAGAATACTCTCCTAAGAATATTCATCCTTTGTGTTCACAAGAGTATAATCCTGGAAAAGTTGGCTTTTTATGCCATAGCAACAATCCAGGAGGACTGACATTTTTAAAGCTGAAGATGTCTGACCACTGGATCCTCCGTGGAAGCTGCAATAGCTTTTAATGGAGCACTGGGAAGAGAGAATGCACCAAAAGCTAGACTTTGTTACTGGAAATCTTTGTCCTTTGCTATAGTGCCAGGACCAGTGCTTTCTCTAGTAGAGTTGGACGTCCGGCTTCTGGTCATAAGCCCAAAGATTATGGCTGAGCCAAGAGAAAAGGCTGAGAACAGGTGTGGCCACTCAAAGAAGCATCTGTTCAGAACCCAGATGCTGGAGTTAGGGAGTGTGAACCGAATGCCCATATCTTGAGGAGCAGTGAAAGTTTTTCTCAGAACCACACATGGGCAGGTTCACCCAGTTGCCTGGAGATTCCAAGACCTCTCATATGAGTGAGAGATGCTCAGTGGGATTCACAGAGTGGCTGCTTCAACCACGCACATCCATCAGTTGATTTTTGTGCCCCAGACACTCTTTCCTTCACAGCTAAGCTGGAAGTATCTGTCTTGTTCTTTCTAGGTATGACCATTTGTCAGATATACACAGCATTCTTAAATGCTTTTAAGGTTTATTGGTAGGCTGATCCATTTAAAAATTTCAACTATTAATGGAGAGCTCGTAATGACCCAAAATAAAATTTCTTCCTTGGCCAACCCCCAGCTTCTCTCCAGCTCTTCCTGGAATTGGAGGCTGCCTGTTGGCAGATGGGACAGACTCTCTGCCATCATTGCTTGTCCTTGAAATTTCTGCCGCTTCCTCCCAGTAAAGACCTGGGCTTGTCCCGGTCAACACATTTGCTAGTTAACCAGTTCTTGACAACCTCTTGTATGACTAGCCATTATGACGTAACACTGAAGTTTCTATTTCAAGTGTAAATACTTCCTAGTAGGAGAAGAATTCCAAATGGCATGTAAAATCAAATAATTTAAACCCATAGGGATTTTAGTCCAATTCAGTTTCCATTCCTTAGGATTTCCAAAGCTGGGGAAGTGAGGACCAGGTCAGGGAGAAAAATGACACATTGCCTCTCCCGAGGCTGACACAAAGCCCTCCGCGCAGTCCTCCCCTCCTGGACTTGCTTTCTGTTTGGTTTGGTTTTTTTTTTTTTAAAGATTTTATTTATTTATTTCACAGAGGGAGAGAGATCACAAGGAGGCAGAGAGGCAGGCAGAGAGAGAGAGGGGGAAGCAGGCTCCCCACTGAGCAGGGAGCCTGACGCGGGCCTCGATCCCAGGACCCTGAGACCATGACCTGAGCCAAAAGCAGAGGTTTTAACCCACTGAGCCACCCAGGCGCCCGGTTTGGTTTTTTATCACTGGTCTGGTCACACCCCACCCCCTTCCTCCATAATTTTGGAACAAAGTCCAACAATCTCAGCAGGGCATTTGAAACTGTTCACAAGCAGAGTCACGTACACTGATCCAACCCAACCATTCATCCACACCCTGCTTGCGTCCCCACCCTTAACGATGTACACCCACCAAGGGAATAAAATGTCACTCAGGAGCTGCCCATGAGGTGAATGCTTTCCTGGGCCCTCTGCCTCATGACCACCCCCTTCCATGAGCTCTCTCTGTCTCCCTGAGACCTGCTATTAGTTCCTCTGACACCCCGCTTTGAAAGGAATCCCTTCAAATTCCCTTGGGCATAGAATTATGCCCTTCTTGGTGTGCCTACAGTATCTAGTACATTCTTCTGTGAAGCCTGAGTGTCAGCTGAGGTCACCCTGTCCTTTGAGGTTCACAAAAATTCTCTTACAAAAATCCCACATTCCATCAGACATTGGATACTCTCCCCAAGGGGTTGTGTCCACACCTGCTTTATTTATTTACATATTTATTATTTTTATTTAAATTCAATTAATTAATATATAATGTATTATTAATTTCAGAGGTAGAGTTCAGTGATTCATCAGTCTTATGTAACACCAGTGCTCATTACATCACGTGCCCTCCTTAATACCTGTCACCCAGTTATCCCACCCTCCATCCCCTGCCCCTCCAGCAGACATCAGTTTATTCTCTTATGGTTTGTCTCCCTCTCTGATTTCATCTTGTTTTATTTTTCCCTCCCTTCTGCTATGATTGTCTGTTTTGTTTCTTAGATTCCACATATGAGTGAGGTCATATGATAATTGTCTTTCTCTAATTATTTTGCTTAGCATATTTCCATCCATGTGGTTCTATCCACATCATTGCAAATGGTAAGATTTCATGTTTTTTAATGTCTGAGTAGTATTCTATTGTGTATATATACCACATCTTCTTTATCCATTCATCAGTCAATGGGCACTTGTTGCTTTCCACAATTTGGCTATTGTGGACATTGCTGCTATAAACATTGGAGTGCAGGTGCCCCATTTGGATCACTACATCTGTATCTTTGGAGGAAATACCCAGTAGTGCAATTACTGGGTCATAGGGTAGCTCTATTTTCAATTTTGTGAGGAACCTCCATACTGTTTTCCAGAGTGGCTGTACCAGCTTGCATTCCCACCAACAGCATAAGCGGGTTCCCCTTTCTCTGCATCCTCGCCAACAACTGTTATTTCCTGACTTGTTAATGTTAGCCATTCTGACCAGTCCACACCTGCTTTATAACAGAGCCCTGATTTCCTGATCTTGAGCTGTGATTCGTCCTGTCACCTGCTGGACCTGTTCTTTCTCTGCCCTGCATGGCCCCAGAAGTGAAATACAACCTCCTTTCTCTGGGTTTCCTCACTTGGGAGATCCATGTCATGTCTTTGCTGAAACTGTTGACTAAGCACAGGTTTATATTTCATTGTCTATCTGAAATTCAATCCAAATCAAATGTAGCCAGTGTCCTGTTTTTCCCTCCTAAATCTGGCAACCTTGCTCCCCAGGGATGTCAACATCCCCTCGTTTTAGTTCCTCTGAGGAAGAGAAATTCCACCTGCCCTGGAGGCACCAGGAGGCTACTCAGAGTTGTTCCTTATGCTTCTTGTATTCCCTTTCTGGATGACCGACCCACAGGTCTAAGGGATTATGATCATTCTCTCTGGAGCCTGCGTTCCAATCTCCATTGTGCTGCAATTAGGGCAATGAGCTAAACTCCCATGTCCACAGACATGAGACTGTTGAGAGGCCTTTCTGAAAGCTCAATAAGACCCATCTCCTTCCAACAGATGAAAGCTGAAGCACTCAGCTCCCTCATCTTTTTTTTAAATGAGGGCCTAAGTGCAACCTAGCAGCTCTCACAAGCATTCCTTGGGGTCTGTAAGTCACACAGAGCTGTGTCTGGTTCCATGGACAATATGTCATGCTTCACAAAATGGTGGCCCAAATCCCTGCCTCAGTGGTGGGGTGGCTTCAGGCCTGACCCTGCTCAAAAGCTTTTCAGAAGAGGATTTCATAACCCTTTACCAACACGGTGTATTAAAAATGGAGTTGGCCAGCTCAGTGTTTATAAACAGAAATTCCCCAGAAAGTTCTGGGTCTATGTTAAGGTTTTAATGTTATCTTTAAATAAACAAACAAGCAAGTAAGTAAATAAATAAATAAGTAAATAAATAAAGTGAGAAGGCTCATAATTCTCACTGACTTGTGCTACTCCTGAGAATTAGCCTCAACTTCCAAGTCATTATTCTTGGTCTCAGTTCCCTTATCTCTCCAGTGAAGATAAATCATAATATCGGCTTCATGGATTAGGGGATCTAGGTAAAGTGAGATAATCTCCCTGAAAAGTGCTTCTTTCAGCACTGAAAATAACAACTACTCAGCAAATGGTAGTGGTTATCATGGGGTGGAATTCTGTCCCCACCACCAAAGAATGTGAATTTGTTAGATCACAGGGCAAAAGGGGTGTTGCAGATGTAATTAAAGTTAAGGACATTGAGATGGGGAGATTATCTTGGATTTTCCAGGGGGACCCAATGTCATCACACAAATCCTTAAAATTGAGGAAACTTTCCCAGTTGTAATCAGAGGAAAGCTGTGCCTAGGGAGGGAGGCACGAGAGATATAATGGTGCTGGCTTTGGAGATAGACGAAGGGACAAAGAACTAAGGATAGTGGCCAGTGTCCAGATGCTGGAAAAGGCTAGGAAATGGATTATCCCCCAGAACCTCCAGAAAGGAATGCAGCCTGTCAAATCCTTGGTTTTAATCCACTGAGACCCATGTTGGACTTTGGACTTGCAAAACTGTTAAGGTAATAAATGTGTGTTGTTTTAAGCCACTTTGCTTGTGGCAATTTGTTATAGTATCCAAAGGAAACTAATACAATCAAAATTATTATTAATAGGACTATTATCTCTTTTTTTTTTTTTTTTTTTTTTTAAAGATTTTATTTATTTATTTCACAGCGGAGAGAGATCACAAGGAGGCAGAGAGGCAGGCAGAGAGAGAGAGAGGGGGAAGCAGGCTCCCTGCGGAGCAGAGAGCCCGATGCGGGCCTCGATCCCAGGACCCTGAGATCATGACCTGGGCCGAAAGCAGAGGCTTTAACCCACTGAGCCACCCAGGCGCCCAGGACTATTATCTCTTTAGAGATCAGAGCCACATATCATATGTCTTTTGGGTCCTCCAAGAAGTATGGGTGTGCAGTAAATATTTATCTGCCTGAAAGAGAACAAATGTCATAACACAATGGTTGGGACTACAGAGGTGGCAGAAAAATGAAATAATCAGAGTGTTCATGACAATTCTTAGAAATATTACAGAAAAGACTTTCTCTTGCATGTGCGTGCATGCGCGTGCACACTCTATCAAATAAATAAATAAAATCTTAAAAAAAAAAGAAAATCACAGAAAAGAGTATCAATGGCAAAAGAATTTTCAGAGTAACTTTCAGTTTAAATGCCCAACAATAGGGTGCTTGATCAGTTGTAATAATCCATAAAATAGAATACTGTGCAGTCAAAAGTATTAATTGTAACTCATCCATGTAATAACATGTAATTTTCATGATATTGAATGAAGAAAGCAAAATGTATGACTATATGTTAGAAATAAGCTCGTTTTTCTAAAATAAAAAAAAAGCTAAGCATAAGTATAATACATATACAGAAAAATCTCTGGAAGGGTAAATATCAAAAGCATTTGAAGGGGTTTATGTTTTGGCTTGTTGCTTCCTCATATTTAGAATGTTTTCTACTACAATCTATAATACCGTAGATTTAAGGAAGCATTTAGTACAAAGGTTTGGTCCCTAAGAGCTATAAAGAGAGGGTAGAGCAAGGTCCCTTGGTATGTGGTGGAGAGGAGGGTTCCTGCTGGGAGAATTATTGGAAGCTGGTCCAGAAGGGAGGGCCATGGAGCATTCCTTTTTGGGGACCCTGTCCTGGGTTCCCTGGGTTGGAAAAAGGAAATGATGGAGTGTCTGTGGCGCCATCTTGTTGAAGTCGGTTTTATGGATTGTTCTAAACCCTGAGCAGAAGAATCTCTATGAGAAGGGACATCTCTGCTGCCCCTTTTGGAGGCCAAAATGCTGCAATAGGGGTGACAGGCTACAAGAGTGTGTCCCCAAGGCTCAGGAATAACCCTTGGCTTTCAAGCTCAAGAGCCTCACTCTAAAAAGCTTGGTTTAGTGATTTTCCCCTTAAAACATGCATATGTCCTTTTGTTCTCTTCTCTATATCCACTGTTTCCTTCAGCCGATACTTGGGTCATCTGCTTGGTATTCAGATCATACCCATTCTCCTAGAGATTAAGTTCCCCATGGAAGCAGCCCAATCTTCAAATTTTCACCATGCTCCTGGCTCACAGGCAAAGGGACCCAGTTTCCCCCAGCCCCCAATGCCCAGAGATAGGAGCCACTGCATTGGGGCACCGAATCCAGTCTTCTCCGGCTGTTCTGAAGGAGTAAAAGGGACCCAAAGTCCCGAGGTAGAGCTTATAAAAGGGCGAAACTCCCTCTTCCTTTGGTTTCAGAGGGCCCTTCTCTACAGAACTCAGCAGCGCAATATGAACTCTGCTTTATTCAAAAGATACACAGACTTTACTTCTCTGGGTTGCATTGTCTCCCAAAACTACCACCAAGGCAGGTGAGAAGTCTGGTGTCACTCTAGATGCCTCTCCCCATCCCTAGGGCCAAGAAGAGCCCCTGGAGTGAAAATGGGGGGGCAGGGGTTGTGAGTGTAAACAGATTGCTGTTCAGGTTCCTGGGGACATGCTGAGGGGCCACCCCCTGCTGCTGTGGATTACTGTCTACCACCACCTGCCTGGCCCCACAGCATACCCAAATGGGATTACAGCCTGGCCAGAAGCTCAAGCCCTTGACCTTCACTCAGCAGAGGAGGCTATACTATCTCAGAGTCACCATTTGTGCAAGCTGCAATCTGCTGGGGACCTCATTTGTTCTGAGCCCTGTGTGCCAACAACATCCTGGGGTGCAGTCACTCCACACCTCAAAAGGCCAGCTGTGTTAAGTCTGGGGAGAGTCATCACCGCCTGCCCAGAGCTCACTCTTTGCATCTTAGCTGTGTCATATCCCCTGAGTGCTTCTCACAGATCTTCTGCACCTCCTCCTACAGCCAGAGTACTCGTTTCCACCACTGATGTGTCTGTCCCCCATGACCTCTGAAGTCTGGAAGAGTCTACCTGTCCAAAGGCTGGGTGGGCATCCAGGCTGCTCCTCTGTAGTCTAGATTGTGTCTCCTGGTCCCAAAGGGGAAACTTTCAATATCTCCTGGTTAAGTTTGATGTTTGCAGTAGGATTTTTTGTGGATACCTTTTATCTGATGAGAAATTCCCTTCTCTTCCAAGCTTATAATAGAGTTTTCATTAAGAAGAGGTGTTGGATTTTATGAAATACTTTTTCTTCACACAGTGAGATACTTATAGGACTCCCTCCTTTATTCAGTCAATGTGGTGAATTACATTGCCTTCTTAAATGCTAAACCAACTCTATATTCCTGGAATATCTTTTTATATATCATGGACTTGGTTGACAAATACTTTAAGATACTTGCATCTGTGTTTATGACAATGATTTGTCTGTAATTTTACTTTTCTGTAACAATCTTGGCAGGTTTTGGTTATCAAGGTTATGCTTGCTTGATGGTAAATCAGTTAATGTTTCCTCATTTTCTATTCTCTGGAAGAATTTGTGTGAGACTGGTATATTTCCACCTTAAATATGCACTGGTGAGGCCACCTAGACCTGGAGTTTCTTTACAGGAGGGTTTTCTAATTGTACACTTAATACTTACAAGATTATTCATATTTTCCATTTCTTCTCATGTCAGTTTTGAAAAGTTATTTTGGGGTAGGATTTGTCGATTTCATCTACATTTCCAAATTGGCATAATTTCATCCACAAAAATCCTCTTGCTTTCTTTTCAGTTCTCCCCAGGATCTTTAGCTCTGCTCCCTGTTACATTCCTGGCAGTGGTAATTTGTGGCATTCTTTATCTCTTGCTCACAAAACAAAGAGCTATCTATAATCCCCCATCAGACATAAAGTGCTTATTCCCTCCTGCTGCTTCAAGTTCTGGTGGCACACAGCCCTCTACTGTCAGCCCCGTCTGAGGGTTGCCTTGACTGAAGAAAACTGCCTTAGCCAAGGCCACACATCCTTACTAGGGTGGCCAGGAGGTCACAACTGATCAACATGGGCTAGAAAGGTCTGGCCCCTAGTCCCAACTTGGCACAACTCTTCAGCCATTTTAGCTTCAGACTGGCCTGGATGTTTGGCTGAGGACTCTTTTGAGACTAAACTACAGCTCAGGTTCTCCCTCTGCCTCATCCTGCTTTCCTGCTGGTCCTTTCCTTCCCCAGGCCTGGTTCCTGAAAGCACCTGCTAATAAATCTCCCATGTGCTAATCTTTATCCCAGAATCTGTTTCCTGGGAAACCCAACTTGCTATTGATTTTATCACTCGTTAAACAAACAAACAAAACCAAAAAACAAAGTCTAGCTTGTTAATCACTTTTAATTGTAATTTGGTTTCTGTGTAATTTCTGCTATTATATGTATTATCTCTTTCTTTTTATCTTCTTTAATGCTTACTTTGGCTTTTTTTTTTAACTCCTTGAGATGGCTGCTTAGCTCATTAACTTAAAACTTTAGAATATCATAGTTAAATATATAAAACATAAAAGATACCATCTTACCAACTAAAGTGCACAGTACAGTAGCTTTCTGACATTGACCTTGTTGTGCAACCATCACCACCAGCCATCTGGAGAATTCTTTTTCTCTGGCAGGGCTGAAACTCTGTACCTATTAAACAACACATCCCCCTTCTGTTCCCAGCCCCTGGCAACCTTTCTATCTCTATAACTAGGACTATTTTAACCCTAGGTGACTCACAGAGGTGGAATCATGCAGTATTTGTCCTAGGTCCTTAACTGCTAGCCTTTTTCCTTCTCAAACTTACCCCTTTCAGTATAGCTCTAATTTCACCTCATAGGTTTTTTTTTTAAAGATTTTATTGTTTTATTTGACAGAGAGACAGATTACAAGCAGGCCGAGAGGCAGGCAGAGAGAGAGGAGGAAACAGGCTCCCCGCTGAGCAGGGAGCCCGATGTGGGGCTCGATCCCAGGACCCTGAGATCATGACCCGAGCTGTAGGCAGAGGCTTTAACCTACTGAG
The DNA here is from genome assembly GCA_002007465.1 of Ailurus styani. Classification (NCBI taxonomy): domain Eukaryota; kingdom Metazoa; phylum Chordata; class Mammalia; order Carnivora; family Ailuridae; genus Ailurus; species Ailurus styani. The sequence goes on from LNAC01000629.1 coordinate 59,136, forward strand.
CCACCCAGGTGCCCCGTCACCTCATAGGTTTTGTTCTGTCCTATTAATTATCATTCCACTCAAGTTATTTTCCAATTTTCATCATGAATTCCTTTTGATCTTTGGGTTATTTAGAAACCTATTACTTAATGTAAAATTGTTTGGGGATTTCTAGTTATTGATTTCTGGCTTCATTTACTGTGGTTAGACAATACACTTGGCATGATTTCAGTGACAGGAAATGTGTTGAGATTTGCATCGTGTCCCAAAGTACGATCAGATTTAGCTACTATTTCATGTGCAATTAAAAAGAATACACATTCCACAATCTGAGAGTGCAGAGTTCTGCATGTATCAATAGGATCATTTGTTAAATGTGTTGTTTTAATCTTGAATATTATTACTTTTTTTTTCCTCTACTTGTTTCTTCAGTTACTAAGAGAGGTGTGCTTCCCTCCCACTATTGTGGGAGATTCATCTGGCTGTTTGTTTCTTTCATTTTTCCTCTGTCAATTTTTGTTACACAATTTTGAGACTATGTTAGAATTATTATGTTTTCCTGGTGGATTGATCTTTCATCATTATGAAATGTCCTGTAGTGTCTCCAAAACATTATTATTGTTGTTGTTTTGTACAGTTCTTTGTACCGGTCTTCATTTACCCATATTCTGTTTCTTCTTATTCTTTCCCTGAATCTCTATTCTTTCATCTATGATCATTTTCTTTCCATCCCTTAGTAGTTACTGCAACTCCTAGTAGTTTCTTTAACACCAGTGCTCTGGTGAAAAACTCTTAGTTTTCACTTGTCTGAAATGTCTTCACATCACCTTCACTTTTGAAGAATATTCTTGCTGGACATAGAATTCTAGGTTGGCAGAAATTTATTTTCAGTACTTTAAAGATATGCTTCCATTGTCCACTAGCTTTCACTGATTCTTTTGAAGAAAATAAGGCTTTTATCCTTCAGCTGCTTTCAAGATTTTCTTGTTGGTTTTCAAGATTCAAGTAGGTTTTGTCTAGGTGTAGTTTTCTTTTCATTTATATTGCTTGGGCTTTATAGCTCTTTTTAAATATGTGGCTTTCTGTCTTTCATCATTTTTGGACAATTCTCACCCATTATCTCTTTATTTTATATATATTTATTTATTTATTATTTGCCCCAGGGGTACAGGTCTGTGAATCATCAGGCTTACGCCTTTCACAGCATTCACCATAGCACAAACCCTCCCCAATGTCCATAACCCATCCACCCTATCCCTACCCTCCCACCCCCCAGTAACCCTCAGTTTGTTTTGTGAGATTAGGAGTCTCTTATGGTTTGTCTCCTTCCCCACCCCATCTTGTTTCATTATTTTTCCCTCCCTACTCCCCACAACCCCTGACACTGCCCCTCAAGTTCCTCATATCAGAGAGATCATATGATAATTGTCTTTCTCTGATTGACTTATTTCGCTCAGCATAATACCCTCTAGTTCCATCCATGTCATTGCAAATGGCAAGATTTCGTTTCTTTTGATAGCTGCATAGTATTCCATTGTATATATATATACCACCTCTTCTTTATCCATTCATCTGTTGATGGACATCTAGGTTCTTTCCACAGTTTGGCTATTGTGGACATTGCTGCTATAATAAACATTTGGGTGCATGTGTCCCTGAGGATCACTACCTTTGTATCTTTAGAGTAAATACCCAGTAGTGCGATTGCTGGGACGTAGCGTAACTCTATTTTCAACTTTTTGAGGAATTGCCATACTGTTTTCCAGAGTGGCTGTACCAGCTTGCATTCCTACCAACAGTGTAGGACGGTTCCCCTTTCTCTGCATCCTCGCCAACATCTGTCATTTCCTGACTTGTTGATTTTAGCCATTCTGACTGGTGTTGTAGGACGGTTCCCCTTTCTCTGCATCCTCGCCAACATCTGTCATTTCCTGACTTGTTGATTTTAGCCATTCTGACTGGTGTGAGGTGTGGTTTTGATTTGTATTTCTCTGATGCCGAGTAATGTTGAGCACTTTCTCATGTGTCTGTTGGCCATTTGGATGTCTTCTTGGAGAAATGTCTGTTCATGTCTTCTGCCCATTTCTTGACTGGATTATTTGTTTTATTTATTTATTTATTTTAAAGATTTTATGAAAGCGCCATGCGGGGCTCGATCCCAGGACCCTGAGATCATGACCTGAGCTGAAGGCAGAGGCTTTAAGCCACTGAGCCACCCAGGTGCCCCTTGGTTATTTGTTTTAACCCATTATCTCTTTAAATATTATTTCTTGTCTTCATTCTTTCTCTTTCCTCCTTCTTGGACTCTAATTATATATATTTCTCTTAAATTATTTTCTATATTTTTATAGGAATTATATATTTCTCTATTTTAAAATTTTTTCTCCTCAGTCTGTATATATTTTTTTCTCTTTCTTTTTTAATTTTTTTATTATTCACCCCAGGGGTACAGGTCTGTGAATCATCAGGCTTACACATTTCACAGCACTCACCATAGCACAAACCCTTCCCAATGTCCATAACCCATCCACCCTATCCCTACCCTCCCACCCCCCAGTAACCCTCAGTTTGTTTTATGAGATTAGGAGTCTCTTATGGTTTGTCTCCTTCCCCATCCCATCTT
>LNAC01000629.1:61880-122753 GCA_002007465.1 Ailurus styani
ACACACACACACACACACGCACACACACATCTTCTTTATCCATTCATCTGTTGATCGACATCTAGGTTCTTTCCATAGTTTGGCTATTGTGGACATTGCTGCTATAAACATTTGGATGCATGTGCCCCTGTGTATATATATTTTTTCTAACCTACCTTCACTCTCACTTATTTTTTTTCAACTGTCTTATCTTTAAATTTAACTCTTGCCTTGAGTTTAGCTACCATATCTTTAAGTTCTAAAATTTTCATGGATTGTTTCCAGGATGCTTCTGAAAATATTCACGTTATCACTTAATTTCTAGAACATATTAAACTCAGTTATTTTAGTTTTTCAAAGCCTGACAACAGCAATAGCAGAATCTCCAGTGGATCTGTTTCTATTGTCCACTTTTTTTCTCTTGGCGTAACCTTGTCCTTTTCAGACCTGGTTATTTTTTATTGAATGTTGGACATTGTGAATGACAGTTGCAGGGTAAATTTGAGTTCCTGAATGATACCTTTCTCTGGAGAAGATTTACTCGTGCTTCTGGCAGACATCCAGGAGGGGTCAGATTACTTAATTGAATCAGGGTTGAAGGGTTGACTTGGTTTGAAGCTGGGCTTCAATATTAGTCTCAGGATGACTTGAGGGTAATTAGCCATTCGAGTTTGCCTTGGACTGAATGGCTTCCTGGAGCAAGAGACTTTCAGTGCTCAAGCTAGGACAGTCCCAGACAAACCAGGATGGTTAGTCATTCTAGGTAGCTCTTCAGAGCTCCAAAATGAACCTGGGATGCCCACCTGGACTCCTCCTTTGCATACCCTCTACTGCATTTTGTCCCCCTCTCCTATGAGACTGCCAGTCATTCAGCTCAGTTTCTTAGCTTCTCAGTCACTGTTTGTTGATCAGCTTCTCAATTTCTCAGCTGCTTGTGAATGGGCAAATGCTTCAAGAGAGAAAGAGGCACTAAATGTCACATTTCTCTCTGTGTTTCTTTCTCTCTAGGATCTTGACCTCACAAGTCCTAACTGTCTTAGGGTCACTCCAGTGCTTTCAACCAATTGTTTTATATATCCTTGTCTACTTTTCTAGTTATTCTTAATGGAAGGGTTAGTCTGAAACAGCTAGTCCAACACTGTTAGAAGTATAAATTGGCGTGCATAGTTCTAAGGCTTTTAAAAATACTTCCAAAATGCCTTCCAGAAAGATAGCAACAAGTTTTGCTCATAGTTGTGGACAAGAAAATCTGTTTCTCCACATCTCACTAGCACTGCTTGTCACCAACTATACCAAAGGCACCTTATCTTCAACTCTTTGCAATATACTACTTTTAGAATGGCATGGAGTTTTATATGCTACCTCTCTTTGATCCCTAGTGAGGTGGAGGCTTATTTCTTATGCTTATTGGCCATTACTCAAAAGAATGTTTTTAGTGTAAATGTTCACTTGAGCCATATATATTAAACATTGCCAAATAGAACTAATGGATGGAAATTGGGAAGCTGTTGATGAATTTACAGACAGTGATCCCTCTGTCACAAGTTCACCCAGTGACCTGATTCATTAAAAGATTTCCAAACCATCAGTGTTCACTCCTTATTAAGGACGCCAACGTCGGTGTCCTGAAGGACTGATGTGAGCCACTTCATATTTGAGCCTGTTGGACCCAGTGGGATCCTGACCACAAAGACTGGGTCCTGACATGCAGGGGTGCCTGATTCCGAAGGAATCAAGGACTCTACATTTTAGTGGCAAAGGAAGAAGCAGGGTCAACATTCAAAACCCTGTGGGGAAATGACCCAGGCTCAGAGCGGGAAGCATTGTGGTTTCCACTGGTTTTCCACTTCAGTGGCCATCATCACAATGGGCAAAGGAGAGCATTGCTTTTGCGAGATTATTTTGACCCAGACTGTATCTCGTGCCAAGCAATGAGAATGAAACCTTTCTGACCTCAATCCCACAGCAATTCTTATTGGGCTCCCTTGAGGGCACAAAGACAGCAGTTCTGGGGCCAGATCTGGGCATCCCACAATGGGAGGTTCCAAGAGGGATTTTTCATGGTTAATGACCCCCCCCCCAGGTAGCTTCTGTATGTTTATCCAGTCAATGTGTAATTGGGAGTTCCTGCTTGGGGACTGGAGTCTCTGTCGACAAGAACTTGAAGACCAGCTTCCCACTGGTTCTAAATGGGCTTTTATAGCAAAAACTCCAGATACAGGGCTTTTTTCAAAGGCTTTATACAGCAATTAATGGCTGCAAGCAAATACCAAAACCTCAGATCCTGACCAAGTGCCAAATTCTTCGCAGCTAGGGGAAACTCTAACAGCACTGTTTGTTCTCTTAAGTTGCCCTAAACAGGGAATATTTTACAGCCATAAATAACTGCTTTTGGGGGGGGGAGGGGGGACAGGTGAGCCACAGTAAGATATAGTTGTTTTTATTGCTGTTTTGTTTTTTTTTTTTGTAAGAAGAGGAACAGTAAACTTATTATGCCTCAAGAAATTTCCAAGGATGTCCCATATATTCCTTGCAGGAAATACTCTGTAATTTTCCTTACTTCCATGCCAATTTTCCTTACTTTTTATTTTAATGAAGGAGGCTTGCAGTGAAGCCATGTTAGTGCGTGTCTCTTTAACATTTTTTCCATATTGTTATTTGGAGACTGGCTTTCCCTGCAGACTTCTTTCCACCCACACACATGGTCGCTTGCGACTGGCCGTCCAGACAGTCTCCATGGGCAGGGGGGGCCCATGACACCGGGCGGGGGCGTGGGGGGCAGGCCCCTGGCCACAGTGGCCAAGACGTGCCGAGGAGCACAGGCTCCCATGGGTCTGAACCTACACGGAAAGACATGAGGTGGGATATCAGACCCCCACCGTCTTCATTATTAAATAAGGCTTCCTTGTTATCTTGCCAGGAAGCGGAGAATGTTCTGTGCTACCTATTCTCAGCCTGTGTGATGGCCACTGAGGCTCACGGGTGGCACTGGGGGAGGTGGCAGGGACAGATAGGAAGTAAAGAGTTGGTGGAGAGTTGGCGGTGGGACTCCTGAGTAGTGACATGTTCATATTAACCGAGAACCTCATCGGAAATCCTTCTGGCTTCAGGCACTGCTGTGGACCAGGGCAGTGGACGTGGACGGGAACCTTTGCCAGGATTGAGTGTATTGGGGCTCCAGGTCATTGCTAGAATCCCCAGTTCCTGTTGGATACCGAATACTGTTGGCTAGACTCCTGGGGGTCCCGGGGGAAGTCTACCCAGGACCACAGGAAAATAAAAAGCTACTTGTCATGGTCTCTAGACTATTTCCTTTTTTGAGCTAAATAAGAAATATCCAGTCCTAAGATCTGGGGATTGTGGAGTCCCGATGTAGGGTGTGGGCTCTAGTGTCCTCACCTTGGCTCCTGGGCCCCTGGCCTTCCTGAACTCGGTGTCCTCACCTGTGGCAAAGTGGCTCTGCCCACACTGTGAGGAGCGAGCAAACGTCAAGGAAAGAGCCCAGCACCCAATCCATGGCCAACAGATGTCAGCTGTTGCTACTGGTTTACTTCTTCACGCGAGAATGAAGAAAACGGCCTTGATTGGACGAGATTCCTCAGAGGCAGGAGAAGGAGGGGGGAGAGAGGGAGAGGACATGGGGAAGTGTGGAGGCGGGACCAACAATGAGGGGAGTGGGGAGGCCCACAGAAGCTGCTCCCCGGGAGCAAGAGGGAGGAATGAGAAGGGCCAGTCCTTCCTGCCTGGTTGGTTCTGGGTCCAGTTCTGAGTCCTCACTCAAGTCTAGTCCTTTCCACCACTTTTCACCAGCTCCTGCCCTTCCAGCCCCAGAGGGGCAGGGTTGCCCTCCATGCCCTTCGCTCTTGTGGGCAGAGTTCTTCCAGAACCAACCTGGACTGGCCTGGCAGATACTTGCCCCTCAGCCCTGGCTTCAGGCTCAGGTGAGACCCCTCTGTGCAGGGCAAGGACCCGGCCTCTGGCAAGGGAACCAGCCCCACATCTGGTGAGGTGTAATATGTGAGGTGGAGTGTCTTGGGGAGGTGGAATGACGGGCTGGGCCACGTGCGCAGTGACCAGGGTCAGGCCCCAGGGCTGGCACAGCAGAGTAGGTGCTCTCCCTGCGAACCTGGGTTGTGGACAGTGGGGGCTGTGCCGACGTGGTCTTATATAGAGCACAGCCCTGGGGGTTCAGGCTCAGGCCAGTGCCCAGCAGAAGGAGGGGGGTCAGGAGGGGCAGGGAGAAGCAGCACATAATGGGGGCCTGAGGTATGCAAGGAAACCAGCGGTGGAAGGAAGGAGGCCCAGATAACCCCCAAACTTGGCAGCTGGCCTCAGCCTGCCCTGTAAGGGCCCCAGGTGTGCGCTGGGCCGTCTGCCCACCCCCTTCCTGAGCATGGAAAGCCTACCCAGAATCTCTGTGTGTGGTCCCTTCACACCCACCCAGTGGCCCATAACCCGGCCAGCAGAGGCACTGCCTTCGGCCCAGTGCTGCTGTCTGCAGGATTGAACCTAGCGCATGCCTGTGGCACTGAGCCCTTTAGGAACAAGGGTGGCACGAGCCCTGCCCAGCAGTGGGCACAGAGCTAGGGTGGGGGTAGTGGCTGTGGACAATAGATCCCTGTCCCTGCCAAGATGACAGCCTAGAAGGAGATAGATGACAGCAGACAGGTTCACCAGACAATTTCAGAGTGTGGGCAGAGCCATGAGAACAAGAAAGAAAACAATAAACAGGACAGTGGGGTGGTTTGCCCTGGGCTAAGATGGGCACGGTGAGAAAGCAGAGAAGGTGCTCGATAAGGGGATCAAGGGGAACTGGTGTCATTGGGCAGGACTTGGAGCCTCAGCCCTTTTGCAGGGAAACTGCCTTCTCCACCCATGCCTGCCTCCTGGTACCCACCAAGCACTCCCCCGAAGGGGCTGGCCAGCATCCTGGTCCAGGATACAGTGATCCCGATCAAAGGGGATTAGTAGGCACTCTAAGGAAAGGATGAAGGGAGGATGCTTGAATCCTCCAGAGGGCCAGTCTCAGACTATACTAAGCCCAGGAACGTGATTAATGGGGACTGGAGTGGTGGATGTGCAGTTTTGAAGCCTTACCTCCTCACTGGGGTCCCCAGTGCCTGATTCCTGGTGGAGAAGAATGCACGATGCTTCACCTGCCTCCCCTGAGGCCCCAGATCTGTGCTCTATGGGGCATAGAGACGCCAAGAATGAGGTGCCAGACAAAGAAGGAGCTGGGGGGGGGAGGGGAGAGGCGCAGTCATCGCAAGACAAGGACACCACATGCACCAGCATGGAAAACCCCCTTCCAGTCTTCTCCCTGGGGAGGGGCCCAGGAGCATCCCAACACTCTTGTCTTGGAGACTCCCAGCCCTGTCCTGTCCCGCTCTCTGCTCCTCAGCCCCACAAGCGTCTGGTGGTCTCTCTGTGCCTGGGGAGATGCCTGCTCCATTGGGCTCTTCACCCCCAAAACACAGCCCAGATCTTTGGGCTTTCATGCAGTCTCTCCTCAGAGACCCTGGGCCACTTTGTTAGGCCCGTTGGTGGGCATGTGGGGATGCTCTGGGAGTATCTGTCAGAGTCACTGGACTTTTGTGGTGCAAGGTAGGAATGGGTACAAGGGTCTCTATGATCCCAGTTCTGAGTGGGCAGCCATTGGTGGGCTTCCCCCAGTCAGCCAACTCCTCTGTTTGTCCCCGTAGCCCTCCTCCCCTTCCCCTTGTCCAGCAGGCCAGCCCTGTTTCGGTCCACTCTGGTTTTCTAGTTTCTGCCCTGGAGTACTGCCACCAACACAGATCCTGGCCTACTTGGATCTGGATCCCCAGCCCCTGAGCTGGCCCTAGGCCCACAGTGAGCTCCAGCTCCCCTGCTCCTCTTCGGGGGCCTCTGATGCCCTTGTGCCTCAGCAGGCCTGAGCTCCTACCCCAGGGTGGTCTGAAGCGGCCCCTGCCTGGATGAGCCGCAGGGCAGGCTCCAACAGTCCCCTGCCACAGTCCCTGCCCTCTGCTGGAGAGACGTGACCCGTGGCCCTTCCACCATCCCCCCACATCGGTGTTCTTGTGAACAGCACTCCTTGCAGCTGGCTGTGACTTGCCCAAAGCCAGCAGTGGGCATTCTGATTAGGCTTCCCCTTGAGCCCTTGCTGCCTTTCCCTCCACGCCCCTCACCCCTCAGTATCCTTGCCTGTGACCAACTTGCTCCTTTACCTGGAGCCTCAGGTAAAAACCAATAGGAAGACGATCCCCTAGACTCCAGGTTTCATCAGGTGTGTAGATCAAGAACAAAACCCACCTTGACTGGTTCAGGGTTTTCACAGAGTCCTGGTGAATAAATAATGATGGGTAAAGAAGGAGGGAGAGAAAAGAAAGCCTTAACTCCCCTTTTCTGCTGAAATCTGAATCCTAAGCCAAGCCGGCTTCCTCAGTGAAAACACTTTGAAATGGGGAGCTATTTTGAACCTTAAACACTGAAGGCAGAGGACGTTTTCAGGAGATTTAGGCAATGGGAGGTGGGAGGGAGGGTAATGGAAAGGTGCGCACCACCGCCTTGGTTTGGGGGGGAAAAGGGTGAGGGTCTCTCTGTCCCCCTTGTTTCGCCAGACACTGCAAGGCAGGCCTGACCTTGACGTTCTTACTCCGTGGCCAGGGATGTGCGGAGCCCTGAGTGTGCATTAGTCTGTCTGTCTCATCATCTGGCAATATATATGCCGGCCATTCAAAAGGTGGGTCTTGATATGAATATTTTAATATTGTTCTTAGATGCAGCATTGGAGGCAAATCTTAATTTGCTTGATTTTTGGAAGGTGTTCGGAGAGGAAGAGGTTAGCGAGGAACGCATTATTGGCCCAGCAGGAGCCCCGCCCACCCCCACGCGCGCACATGTGCACCATCGCTCCCCTTGCAAGCTGAGTGCCAGCCAACAAACACAGGTGCAGGAGTCTCTCCCGCTGGAGCAGAGGCTGCTTCTCTTCTGCCGGAGCTCATTCTACCCTTGGCGACTGGACTTGCCCCGGTGCCAGGAGGGCAGTAGGGTGCTGGCTGGCCTGGCATAACACCCTTGAATATACCCTGCTGTCCTCTTTCCACTTGAGAAATTCATCCATACTATTTTAAGTTTTCTTTTCGTAACGTGAATGACACCAGCTTATTACAGAAACATTAGAAGATGAGAAAAGCAATAAATAAATAGCAGCTCCCATCCCTCTATTCAGATAGTCCGAAATGTCCTCCAATGATACACACAGACACCTGACCATCCGTTTCTAGCCATGATGGTTATGATCTGAATGCTTGTGTCTGCTCAAATTCCTACATTGAGACCGAATCCCCAGGGTGATGGGATTGAGAAGCAGGGTCTTTGGGGGGTGATTAGGTCATGAATGGGAGTTTTGTCCTGACAAAAGAGACTAAAGGGAGCTCCCTTGTCCCTTCCACTGCGTGAGGACACAGTGAGAAGTCACCATCCGTGAACCAACCAGGATATCCTCACCAGACACTGAATCTGCCAGCACCTTGATCTTGGGCTTCCCAGACTCTGGAGATGAAGAAATACCTGTTGTTTATGAGCTACCCAGTTTGTGGTATTTTTTGTTATAGCAGCTTGAAGAGACTAGAACAGCCATGTAACAAATTATTCCCCAAATTTAATGGCATACAACAACCATTTATGATTCTGTGGGTCGGGAAAAGGAATTTGGACCAGGCACAGTGGGGATGGCACATCTTTGCTCCATGATGTCTAGGGCCTCCTCCACTGGAAGACTGGAAGTCTGGGGGCTGGAAGGTTGTAGGAAGGCTCCTTCATTCCCTCCTGTGGTCAGAAGTTGGTGCTGGCCGGAAGTTGCTGTTGGCCTCTTCAAGTGCCCAGGACTTCCTCACAACATGGTGGCTGTGCTCCAAGGGCATGTATTCTGAGAGATGGAGACAGCCAGGTGAAAATGGCTTTTCTCACCTGGCCTCAGGAGAACTACTTGGCATCGCTTCCAGCACATACTATTAATGGAAGCAGTTACAAAGACCTGCCATGTTCTAGGGCAGAGGACAGAGACTCTAACTCCAGATGGGGTTCTGGAAGAGCATGCAGGAATATTGCTATTGCCATTTTGGGAAAATCCAATCTGCCTCATTAAATTTTAAAAATATTCATACTATACATACAATTTTTGCAGAACATTTAGTTTGCTACTTTTTTTAATTGAGGTATAACATTTGCTCAGTGACGTGCTCTAATCTCAACTATGCAGTTTAATGATTTTGTAAGTGTAGACACCCATGGACCCAGCACCCAATCAAGATAGAGAACATTCCCAGTAGCTGGAGGTCTCCCAGGGGTCCTTGTTTGTCAATTACCCCCACACTCCCCCAAGAGGTATCCTTTATCCTGATGTTATCACCAAAGGTAAGCTTTTTTAGCCTGTCTTTTTCCCAAATGTATTAGTAATGGCTTCCCATGCCCACCTTCAATTTGGAAGCCTACACAGTTCACAAATTTATTGAAATATTAGTTTCTTTAGCCAGTAACCTGTGGCTGACCTTTGGAGGTTCTACAATTTCCACGAAGTAAAATCAAATGATCCTGGGCCGAGAACCTGCTCAATGCACTATTACCCTTGACCATCTCATGAAAACAGCTAGATGCCCTCATCCCAGCTCCAGACCTTTCAGGAGACCTTTCTGGGGTGACCAGAAAACACTGGCTATGAATGGAGAGAAGGCTTTTGGCCATGTGGATCGACCATCTTCAGGTTGGCCCAAATGACCTAGGAGGATTTATACCACTGTCACCATTTTAGCATCTCTGGAGTAATGGAGCATGAACAGCAGCCCCGAAGGCTGAACATATGAATTTCCACTCTTGCTTGCTGGTCCCCTTTCCATTCACACTCTCCCCTGTTTCTCTGCTCGCTTAGAGCGGATGGCATTTCCCACCTGTGTGCTTCGCTTTCCAAATGTTTATGCTGAAATCTGCTTTGTAATTAAGTGGCAACGGCTCTTGCTTTATAGACTGTCACTGTCTGAGAGTACTAAGTGTTTCCTGTAAGGTGTCATTGTATTGCCCACAAACACCAAAGTTGAAAGGGAGGGGAAGAGAGGACGTGAAGAAGAGGGAGAAGCAGGGGAGGCTTGGCAGGAGGAAGAGCGGGCCATTGTTCTCATTTTGCTGGGAGGGAAGCACGGTTTGTGGAGTCATGTATCACCATGCTAGGTTTACAAATAAAGACATCAGAGGCCACGCGTGCTCAAACACAGGGTGCAGACTCTGTCTGCAAGTCGTTTTTTTTTTCCCTAAGGAAAATTAAATTCCAAAAATATTTGCGCTGACTTAAAAAAAAAGTTACTCTTCATGTCTCCCATTTTTAGCTACATTCCTCATTTGTATTCGAGTTTGAGCTTCTCTTTAAAAAGTTGAAATAGGAACGGAAGCGATCCACTAACGCTGAAGCCAAAATTAGAGAAAACATCATATAAATGCAAAGAAAACACTACATGGAAGACAGGAACAATGGAAAGGAAAGCCCTCTCTCATCTGAGTGTCACTGAAGGCAGCCCCTCAGAAGTCCCCCACCTCCCAAGTAGGGCTCATCTGGTGGGTGGGAATGGAGATACAGTTGGAGGGGTATGGTGCTGTCTTGGGAACAGAGGTAGGACTGGCATGAAAGGGAAGCCCAGGAGATGACTCCAGAATGGGATGCGAATGCCCACCATCCCGCCCCCGCTAGAATGTCTGATGGGGCAACAAGGGGCTGGCGAGAAAGCAAGCCTGCAGATTTTCATCCTGATCCCGGTCCTTGCAGACTTGCAAGAATGGCATCCCATCCGCAGGCAGCACCTTTTAGAAAGACTTGGAGGGATCAATCCCAATTAGCATCCATAGCAGGGAGGAACAGCAGGAGACAATGCCTTTGGGATCCAGGGACTGGAGCAGCTGGCTTGACACGAGGGCCTGGGCTCCTGCCTACCCCTGGAGATACTGTCACACTGTGGGTGTCTGCTGGAGTTGTGCAAGACCACAGCGCTGCCGTGACAGGACCCACCACCCCTTCTGCCACACCGGGCAGTCACCAGACCCCTATCTCTCTGCAGGGGGACCCCAATGTGGGCACCACCTGCCAGGTCACCCTTGGTTCAGCACAGCAGAAGTTTGCTGTGAGTCCCCATGGACTGCCTTGCTATCTAGTTGTAGGTGGCTCGAGGAAGGGTCCATGGCAGGCAGGCAGCCTGGCGGAAAGGACCAGGCTGGACGAGAGCTGAGGGGCACCGGCGCTGGGCCCGAACCCTCCACTCCCAAGTCGGGGTCCATAGGCTTTACCTCTTTTTCTGTCCACCTTGTGGATAGAGACCAACAGCTCTTTTTGGCCCAAGATGCCACTTCTTCTTGGCTGCTGGAGGACATCCCTCCAGCGGGCCTCCCTCTTCAGCCCCAGCAATTTTGAACTCCCTCCTGGATCTTGTTCACCAGTGTGAAACATGTAAAACACGTGGTTATTTCTCTTTGTTCCCATCTTAAAGACCAAGGTCGAAAAAACAACAACAAAAATCCTCCCTTGACTCACTTCCCTTCAGTTACTACTATTCTTTTCCCTTTTCCAGAAAATTCCTCAAGTTGCTGTGTACACGTGCCGTCTTCAGTTCACCTTTCCATTCTCTCTAGAAGGCAGCTGGGCTTTCAGCCCCCTGCACCGGCAGCGGCACTGGGCCAGGAGGGCGCTGCCATCCATGCTAACCTATGGGCCCACGCCTTCCTGCCCTTTCACACAGAGGCTGACCTGTCCCACTGCTGTTCCAAGTCCCCCGTGTCTCCCTGGCTCATGCAGAGACAGAGCCAAAGTCCCTACAATCATGTGAGCCTACGTGACCTGGTCCTGCTCCCCCCATTACATCACGTCCCCCGCTCTGTCTGCCTTGTGCACCCTCTGCCCAGCCTCCATGGCCTCCTGGCTGTCCCCCACCTCACCGCCTTGCCGTCCCTTTCGGGGCTCCCTTCACAATCTTAGGGAGCCCCTACCCAGCACCCACCTGCCCACCAACCCTATTTAAATTGCAACTTCCCTGGGGGGTACTTCCTATCCTCTTTTCCTGCTTCATTTCTACCTGATCATGTATCTCTCTGTGTGTATTTCACTGAAGTGTCCTGTTGATGCCTGCCTGCCCCGTTAGAGTGTCACAGAATGTCCACTCTATGAAAACAAGGTGTTGTGTCTGTTCTGTCCACCCCTGCGTCCCCAGGGCCCAGATGGGAGCAGACCAAAGCAGGCTCCCTCTGCAAGTGAATGATCAGCAGCCCTCCCAACCTCACCCTACCCCGCCATGGGCACTGGGGTAGCCCCGGCTCTGGCTGTGGATGATTCCAGGGTGTCAGGAGTGGGAGAGTACAGCGCAGCTCATGGTGGAACCCCCCCCCCCAGAGCAGAAGTGCAAAGTCTGCGGGGCGCTTGAGTCACACACAAAACCATTCAGACTAATGTCTGAGAGGCAGGCCGGCCAACATCAATGAGGAGAGGATGGACAAAGTGAGAGGCAGCTTCACAAGCGCTTTCAAAGGAACAGTTTCAAGGAACTGTGTTCCAGGAGGCGCAAGGGGAAACGGGTGAGACACTTGAGGTTTTGCAAGGCTGACTCTCTTCGTGAGCCTGTTGCAGAAATTAAACAGGAAGTGAAGGATGGGGAGTCCAGGTGGGGACATGCTGGGACTGTGTCCTCCTACCACCGGCTGTGTGTGCTGGTAAGTCACTTACCCTCTCTGCACCTCAGTGTTCTCATCTGTAAAATGGGGATAGTAATGGTATTTGTCTCCTATGGTTATTCTTTGCATTCAGTGAATATATATATAGGTAATATACATGCATGTATATACATTCGTGCACATATTGTAGATTGATTGATCTATCATCTATCTCCCTACATCCATAGTTTAGAAGAGTGCCTGGCATGTAGTAAACGCCACTGAAGTGTTTGCTATCAATATTATACAGGCTTACAAAACTATGCCCCCCAAATTCACAAGTTTCCTTCATCTTTCATTCTAAAAAGTAGCTCATGGTTGTCTATCAGGTAATTTTTAAAAATATAGGACAAAATGAACTTTCACTTATGAGTCTTTAGAAATGTTCACAATTGTTTCCTTTTTAAAGAAGGTTCCAGGGGCACCTGGGTGGCTCAGTTGGTTAAGCATCTCCCTTTGGCTCAACTCATGATCCTGGGGTCCTGGGATCGAGCCCCGAGACTGGCTCCCTGCTCAGCTGGGAGTTTGCTTCTCCCACTCCCTCTGCCCCTTCCTCCCTGTTTGTGCTCTCTCTCTCTCTCTCAAACAAATAAAATCTTTTAAAAAAATAAAGAAGTTTCTAGTCGAGCCTTTTTTCCACTATCGATTGTGAAATGTGGTCTGCCTTTAACTAGATTCACATTAGGTGACTGTACCCAGATCCTGTCATACTCTCTCTGGCCAGGTGAGTCAGGAGTGATGGGGGGAGGGGGGAGAAATGTGTTCTCAGAAGAGGGGCAGAGCCAGGCGTCAGGGAAAGAGGAGTACTGGGAGGTCCTCAAATAAGTGCTGAGTGTGGGCTCAAACAGGGATCCATCTGCTGCTTCATTTTATTCATTCAACCACATTTATGTCCATTTGCCATAGCTTCAAGTCCAGCTGGACTTGGTGGAGGTACAACCATGGACAACAGGCTTCTGGGTCCAGACAAGATGGAGACCAAGCAGGTGCTGCCTTTGCCCCTCCCCTACCACCAGCATCAACCTCAGAGACACCTCAGGAGGAGGGAACACAAAACTGAGAAGTCCCGAGGAGACCCATGGCTGATGGGAACTGTGTGTGTGGAGGTGATGGGGGTGCTGAGGGGACCGGAACAGCCACCAGGGCAGAGAACAGCAGGGGAGGGGGCTAGGGGAGAACCCAGAAATTCTAGTTCAGTCCCTGCCCAACATTGCCTTGCATGGGGAGGAGGTGGGGTCCATTCCTCTGAGATAGAGACCAGCAGCCCTGTCCACTAGCTTTGTACTGGGGAGGGTCCAGTCAGGACTGGCCCCAGTGCTGCTAGGTGAAGAGCTGATGAAAGCCGGGAGCTGTCAGGTCAGCCTTCCTCAGACACTCCTCACCTCCTGCTCTGCTCCCAGGGACCTGAAAAGCCCACCTCCTCCAAAGGCCAATGAAATCTAAGAGTTAAAGAAAATTCCTCTGGAACAACAGCAATTAAGGGTGGTTCATAGTAACTCTGTGGTCTTGGGCTCATCCCTCCTTCCTGCCAACCACTCTGGGTGGGACACAAACACCCAGATCAGGGTCTGGGCGGCAAGTCCTCCCCATTACCTGTCCCCCAAACAAGAACAGGAGTCCAGAAGCCAAAGGCAAAATGAAGTCCAAGAGGTATGACATCTGTCAAATGAAGACAGTACCCCGACCACCATCACCCCCGGGGAGCAGAATTCTTGGGCAGAGCCACAGTTTTAAAAAACTGTAATGCATATTCTCAGCCAAAGGAGGGTGTTAATAATATAAAGCAGAAACAAGAAGTCATAAAAAGAAGCAGAGGGAAAAATATAAACATGGAAAAATGGATAATGATAGACAGGACCCATACACAGATGTTTTTGGCAGGATTGTTTGTGGTGGGGAGGGGCTGGTGTCCACTGGCATCTGTCACGGGGGAAGGGGTGAGTCATCCGTGGAGGTGCACCTGGGATTCTAGGCTCTGGGCCCCCTTAGAGGCAAAAGCCTAGATGCATACATAAGAGCAGAATTAATCTTAAGGACAAGAGACTAAGTGAAAGAAACCAAACAAGGCCCACAGAGTAACTCTTCATACATAAACTAAAAATTCAAAACGATGTTGTGTGTCAACAGAGGAGTGATGACCAGAATGTGGGCTGGCCCTACAACGGGACATGATTCAGCCCAAACAAGGAGGGAAATTCTGACACTTGATACAACACGGATGATTCTTGGGGACATTATGCTGAGTGACCTAAGCCAGTCACAAAAGGACACGTAGTGTGGGATCCCACTCACACGAGGTGCTCAAGTAGTTGGACTCATAGAGACAGAAAGTAGGAGGGTGGTGGCCAGGGGCTGAGGGAGGAGGGAATGGGGAGAGAGTGTCTAATGGGAACAGAGGTGCAGTTGGGGAAGATGAGAAAGTTCTGGAAACGGAGAGTAGTGATAGTGACACACCAACATGAGTGTACTTAAGGCCACTGAACTGTACACTTAAAAATGGTTAAATTGGTAATATTTGTGTTAGGTGTATTTTACCACAATAAAAAAAATAAAATTAAAAAATCTAATAAAGAGGGCGCCTGGATGGCTCAGTCAGTTAAGCATCTGCCTTTGGCTGTGGTCATGATCTCAGGGTCCCAGGGTCGAGTCCCTGCTTTGGGCTCTCTGCTCAGCAGGGAGTCTGTTTCTCCCTCTGACTCTGCCTGCCCCCAACTCATGCTCTCTCTCTCTCTCTTAGTCTCTGTTCTCTCTCTTTCTCAAATAAATAAATAAAATCTTTTAAAAAATAATCTAATAAAGATAACCAGTAAAAAAAATACTGTGTTATGCATAGACACATGCAAATAAAAGGGCACGCATTGATCATCCTAGGAAGTTGAGGTCATAAAAGGTGAGAAGCACTGTGAAGGGGACTGTAACCCTGAGCCCAGCCCAGAGAGTGGCACCCACCCTCTCGCCAGGCCGAGGGCAGCCAGCAGATGGGAGGGACAGGACCGTCTCCAGCGCCGCCTCAGGAGGCCTCGGGGTGGCTCGAGCAGGATGGAAGGGGCCCCCACGTGTCCAGCACACCCACCAGCCCTTTCAAACTCAGTCCCCACAGACACCTTTACCTCTGTCTGGGGTGCTCCTTCTCTGCTGGGCCTGGCAGCTTGGAGTGCAAACAGCAGCTGTGCCGGGAGGCCATCTGGCCACACCCCCTCTCACACCTGCCGCTGCACCTGTGCCCACTCCTCCCCACTGGCGGAGGGCGAGGGGAGGGGCTCACAGCCCGGCTTACGCACAGTAGTTGCTTCACGTGCTTCTGGTGAGTGTGAATGAATAACGGGGATCAAAACGGGAGAGACCTCCGTGGACCTAGGGAAATGACAGGATTTTTTCTATCCTGGGAGACCCAGTGAATGACTCCTCACAACCCCAGGGGGATAAATCTCGCTCCCAACCTCAGGAGCCCACGAATTTCCACTTCTGCTATTTTTCAACACCTGAACTTGGTTTTTATTTTAAACCTTGATTCCACCTGGGGATGGGGCATCCCCTCAGCCAATGGTGGCCTCGAGCTTGGCCCGGACCTAGTTACCCTGTGTAACCATCTGTATCCTTAGTCACTCAATGAAGCAGGAGGACTGTTTGCTCTGGGAGCCGTGCCACCTGGCCCTCTGGCCCCTACTCAGCCTTCGGAGAAGCCCTTTGCATATAGGGGCTAAAACAGAAGTTCACTGTAGCCCTTCCAGGCTTGCCATCCCCTTTCCAACCCCCTGTGAAGGACAGACAGGAGTGCTACCCAACTAGAATGAGCATGCTGCCAAATTCTGATCCGTCAGAATTTGTGCTGTTTTTGTAACAAGTGGGTCCATCAGAAGGCCCAGGCGGGAGGGGGTGGGAGGAGATGCAGGGCACGTTGTGTCTCCCACTGGCAAAGAGATGAGAAGGTGAGCATTATATCAAGGAGGCCCCTGGTGGGGCGCCTGAGTGGCCCAGTGGGTTAAAGCCTCTGCCTTCAGCTCAGGTCATGATCTCAGGGTCCTGGGATCGAGCCCCATATCGGGCTCTCTGCTCGGCAGGAAGAGAGCCCTGCCTCCTCTCTGCCTCCTCTCTGCCTACCTGTGATCTCTCTCTCTCTCTCTGTCAAATAAATAAAATAAAATAAATCTTAAAAAAATAAAATAAAAAAGGAGGCCCCTGGTGGTTTCGAGCAAGAGGCTGCCAGGACTTGAGGGGTCCTCTTTCAACAGCAATATAGGGCTGAACTGGGGCCATGCTGATAGGGGCCCCTGGCTGCCCAAAAGGTCTGGGTAGTCATTGAAAGATGCATTTATGAAAAGGAGACCGAGACTGGAAAATCACTTTGGGAAAATGGTCAGGAGCCTGGAGGTGCTGGGTGACCACACCACTTGTCCAAGTCCCTCTCCAGGACGTGTGATTGGTGCCAAGCACACTCTTGCTCCTTGTGGCCAAGGACAATGCTGAGACACCTGCTGAGTCTGGCTCCCCTTCCAGGGGATGGGGGAGGGGGAAGCACATTTCTGGCCTTTTAGGTGTCTGCAGGAAGAAGCAGGGTCTTGCCCCCCACCGAAATGGCTGATTCCTGGGTGACAAGGCCATCCTGTGTGCTGGACCACCATAAAATAATGATTCGCCACGAGAATGATCAGGTGACGACTCAGCAATCCTAGATGTTTCTAGACTCTGTAGGCCTCTCTTTTGTTGAGAGAGAATAATTACTGACTGTGTTAGTGTTGTTTTGTTTTAACCAGTGTTCCAATAGTTTTCTAGTTTTTAGAAGTAGGCTATGAACACTGAAAAGCTTCTTCCAATATCTTAGACAGCCTTGTGCCATTTGTTCTCAGAGTATAAAAATATATTTGTGCTGTGAAATTCAGGGTCAGGTATCTACCTAAACATTGGCTCTAATAAACTTAAAGTTATTTTTATAAGGATTAACGTGCAGGGCCTCAATTCTCTGAAAGATCTGCCAGAGTGAGACACTGGTCTCCATTTCACTCTTTATAATAAATGACCAGGTGTGTAAACAACCGTTTGGAAAGCTGTCCATGGGTCAAGGCCAACTGTGGTTTGGGCAGGATGGGCAGTGACATGCCAGGAGGTGCCCAGGGTTGTGGGTTTATGGTTGGGCAACTTCACAGTCGATGCCCTGGATGGTGAAACAGGGAGTGTGCTGCGTTCAGTTAGACCTTGTGTCCACCATGACACATTGGAGACCAACATCAGGATTCAAGATGGCAGCGTTCCTTGGTCCTGAACTGGAATTTCACATCCAACTGAACCCAAGAGTGACCCATATGTAGGCGCTCCATGAAGCCCATGTAGAAGGGTGCTGGGAATGATCAAATAGTGGGGAAAATAAGCCCAGCAGGAATAAGGTTTGAGGTAAGTGGATTATCCTTCACTCCAGGCCTAGTTTATTCAGACTAGACAAAGCTAGTCAGGTTCATGGAGGCCTGGCACATGTAAACGACTCCTGTCCTATGTTCCCTGATAATAGGTGGGCTGTCATCTCTGGGAAACAGTCTGACCTGGTGTCCCCGAAGGCTCAAGTGTGAGCTGGGGGGAATTTTAAGCAAGCCCGTGATTCTTTCCACAAGCAAGAGCCTTTCCACTTGTGAGCACCTACCCCTGGCTATCACGTGGTGTCTGTGAATCGGCCTTCTGGGACAGTGCCTGGGGCCAGAGACACAACCTAGCCAGGGGCTTTGGGGTGCAGCTGCCCAAGCGAGGGGCTGGCCAGCAAGCCTGGAGCCACCTCCCAGGCCCAGCTGCAGGGCTGGGTTTCCTGCAAACCACAATTCTGGAGCCGGGCAGCCAACCCCATGATGTGTGTTTATGGTTTTCACCGCACCCCAGGGAGGGTCATGGGCCTCCCCACCCCTGTGGCCTCAAGGTGGAGCGGGCCCAACATCTAGAGTTGCTATGATCTAGAGACACCGGCAGCTGCTTGTCCCCGGCAAGCTTTGAGCCATCTGGGATGTTTGTTCATCTCTGTTGTAAACAGTTGTTTTCCCAGCGACTGCCCAGTCGGAGTTAAATATTAACAGAGAACCGCCTCCACGGCCGCTCACAGGGCATCTGCTTTAAATATTTAAGTGACTGCTGCTCTGTCCCCCAGTGGCTGTTTGGCTTCAGCCGCTTTTGCCTCCCTGCTTATTGAGTCGTGTGAGATGTCAAACACTTCTCTATACTTTTTCTTCACTCTGCTTGTGCCCTCCCCTGCCCTCCCTCCCACCCCAATTTCTCGCTTTCATTCTCTTGTGCATGGCTGCCTCTCCGGCATCCAGGAACACTATGAAGTCAGTGGGTTCTAGGGCATTCTTTGGTGATTCTGGGGGCACACCCCAGACTCCGCAGGGAGCAGGATAACCTTCAGCCCTGGCATCTCTCAGGTGCTGGGCAGATGGGGACAGCCAGGGTGCACCCCACTGCCCTCTCTCAAATCTGGGTATGCCTGAGTGTGGAGAGCAACACGTGTGCCCCTCTGTGCTCATGAGCCCTGTGGGTTATGGAAACGTCGTCATGGCACCTACAGCGCCCTTCTAAGCCATTATCCCAGCTTGCCCTCCTTATTTCATACGGGGGTTTGTGTGCGACATGGCATTTTCTTCCAGAGACTGATGATGAGATCAGCAAAGAGGATTAAGAGAACAGATGGCCGATGAACCACATAGGGAGGATGGTGTGATCTTGGCCCCGCAGCTGGAGAAGCTCGGAGGCCTCCCCACAAGGAGAATGGGTGAGACAGGCGACTTTGGGCAGGTGGGCATGCAGCCCTGGGGGCCCTTAGGAGTTGGGACTGTGCTGGGTGTTCCCGTCCCTGTGTGGCATTTGGTCATAACCGCAGACTTTGGAACATTCTCCTTGAAACCACAACTTTACCTGGGCTCAACTGTGAAAACTGTGGATCAACCCCAAATTGGCCCTATGGGGGTGGCGCAAGGCAATGAATTTCCTCAGATTCCGCATTCCTTGGTGGAGGGTTGGGATGAAAACAGCACTGTAGCTCTCTGTACAGATGGGCAGGAAAGCCAATTCCCTCCCTTGTCCGGAGGAAGGGGCAGGAACATCAGGTCTTGCATCTAGCCCCCTCGCTGAGGTCTGCTTTCCCTGCAAGGAGCCTGAGGAAGGCCTCAGGTGGAAGACGGACAAGGAAAGACAGGGAATTCTCTTTCTCCAGCTTCAGCCAGAGATTTCTAACCTAGTTTTGTGAGATCCCCAGATGATTATGCATATCCGGAAAGCTACCGAGATCTTCTCAAAGCTAAACTAATTTAAATTCCTTTTAGTTTCTCGCAAGAGCTACCGGTAAGCTCTCAGAATAAAGCGAATTTCAATTCACTTCAATTTCCAAAAGAGATGTTTTTTTTTTTATACACACCTTTTAAAATGAGTACCTTTTTGTGAACGGGAAGAAAGGGTTGGGATGGATAAGTTGCACTTCTGGCTTGGGCCAGCTGGGGCACCACCTGCGTCCTGGGGCCGGTCCTGGGGCCACTTCCTGTGGGAGGAGCATCATTCTAAAAGCACAGGTGTCACGCGATGTCCAGGCCTGCTTGGGAGTCCGGGGCTACCAGCTGTGTGGCATCTCACGGTCCTCATTTCTAAAGGGAGAAGATGGTACTATTATCTCACAGTGCTCGAAGACATTGCCTTAGACCCTGTGCGGGAAGCAGGGGGCCCGGACATGGAAAGCCAGCTGCATACATGCTCCAGCGACAGCCATGCCTGCAAACAGCCTCGTCTGGGGCAGCGGGAAAGTGTCCAGTACGCACAGGGATCTCAGGGGTTCAGAATGAGCAGGATTCCAAACAGGCTGGCCTGGACACGGGGTCATTAGGGGTCAAAAGATTTGAACATAAGATTCTGTGTGTTGGAAAGTCAACTGATGGGTATGGAATGGACGGAGGAGGGAGAAAGGCAGAGAGAGCCCTCAGCCCAGAACACTGTCAGATGGAGGCTGAGGGTGGGTGGGCCCCATCCCTTCCTGAACCCCAGAGGGCACAGACTGTGAGCTGGCAGTTTTGGGAGGGTGGAGGAGAGAAGTGCTGGAAAGGGCAGGACTAATTGGAAATCTGTTTATGAAGCTGCTAAGTCAATCAGGATCCCTGCCCCCTCAAAGCACAGAGCAATTATGACCTCAGGCCAAAAACGGGCTCTTTTTTAGATAAATTGAACAAACTTCCCAAGAACTAGATTTTCAGTGTGGGCTGATTAGCTCTCTAAAGCAGTGCTTCTCAAAATACATTCCTCCACCAGCAGCAGCAGCAGCACCTGGAAACTAATTAGAAATGCATATTCTCAGGCCCATCCCAGAACTTCTGAATTGGCAACTCTTTCCATTGGGGCCCATCCATTTCTGTTTTAACAACCCTCCGGGAGACTGTCCAGAGCCACTGATCAGAGTAGAGCTTCTCAACCTTAGCTGTCTATTGGAATCCTGGGAAACTTTTAGAAATGCTGATGCCTGGACTCCATCCTCCCCCTCACCCAGAGATTCTGATTTAATGGATTCTGCATGTGGATTGGGTATTAGGATTTTTTAAAAAATTTACCAGTTCTGGCCAGGATGAAGAACTGGTCTAGAATAAGGCCCTCCTCATTTAGCACATACTAGCCATCTACCCAACTTCTCATCCCAGAGCGAAGCTTCTAGTTAACAAGCCCTAACTACTTATACAAAGCTCCCTCTCACTTGCCCCAGGCAAGGAAGAAGCCTCATGGGGTACAGACCAGCTACAACCTCAGGGGAACAACACAACAAGAACCCAGAACAATCAGCATGGAGCTTCACTCCCAAATATGAAAGAAAGATCAAGGATCACCAGATACATAAGAAGACTGGCAGCGTGAAAGGGAAATATGAACATCAGCAAGCAAAACAACCAACCCCATAGGAAAAATAAATAACGCAGGGATCAGAAGATAATTCCTAAAAATTCTAATATCCTCAGAGAGATATGAGAAGTTATTGAATCTGTAAAACGAAAACTGGATGCTGTGAAAAAAATAATTACATAATAAAGAAGAAATCTTAGAAATTAAGAATATGATTCCTTAAATAAAACTTTCAATAAAATTGGGAAGCTTCCCAGATTATAGGACAAAAATAAGAAAGGAACTGAAAACATGAAGGAGAAGAAGAAAAAAAGGGGTAGTGAATCAGTCCAAGATGGCCAGCATTTGACTGTGACTGTTGGAGTTTGGAGCAAGCAGAGGACACTGAGGAAAAGGAAATAATCTCAGATGTAATAGGAAATACTTTCCCAAAACCAAAAGGTGGAGGTCTTCAGAATGAAAGGTGTATCAGGTGCAATTTTGTATCAATAATAAAATGTCCACATTCAGACAGTCTTTACTAAGAAATTTAAGACTACTAAGAATAAAAAGATGTTAAAAGCATCCAGGGAGGAAAAAAAAATGAAGATGGACTGCTTGTAAAGAATTAAAAATCAGACCTCTTCAGGGAGGTTAAATTCTAGAATACAATGGAGCAAGGTCTTCAAAGGTTTGAGGGAAAATATTTTGAACATTAAATTCTATACCCAGCAAAACAATTTTTTAAAATATTAGGACTAACAAACAGATTGTTCGGGTGACTAAGCAGTCAAAATATGCAATATTTTCTTATAGAATTTCTTGAGGAAGTACTCCAGCAAAACAAAGAGAGAAACCAAGATGGAAGACACAGGATCCAAGAAACAGGAGCTCTACACCAAAGGCCCAGGAAAGGGAAGTCCCCAGGTGACTGCATCCCCAGGATGCAGCAGGACTTGGGAACATGGGGTCTGGATTTGAGCCTGATCCCAGGAGGCTCTGACATGGACATCTCCAGGCAGAGAGTCAGCGCAGTAGGATAGTATGTGGGTCAGTGTCCAGTCAGGAAAACAAAAACTCCTCTAGATATTTCCAACAGAGGGGAGTTTTTAATCAGGGAATTGCTCTAAAAAGTATTGAAAGCAACCTAGGGCTTCCAGTTTGGCACATAAGGATCTTGGAAGTCCTCACTTCCATCTTCGCAACAAGACAAAAGCTAAACTGAAAAATCAACAACTCTTCTTAGATCTACTGGAGTATTGAGGTCACAGGCAAACACTGCCTCCAAATCCTGGAGAGACAGACAGGAAGATATAGGGCATCACAGTTTATTGGAGCAGAAGGCCAGGAGTGAAAACCTCCATGGAACCAGTACCCAGCTGGAAAAACCTAAACTGTCACTGATAAATTGCTGGAGACTCTGTGTGGATAGATTTGAGTTAAAAATTTTAGGACTCCTGGTCTTAGGGAGACTCCCAGGCTTTTATGAAATTTACCTCTAAGATATTTTATGGGTTCTCACAGTGAAGATCAGAGAGAAATTCCCTTATGCTTCCAGCAGGACAATTGGGAAAGTAAATGTCCTGAGATATTATTCCCAGAGCACTCTGTTCTTAACAAGGCCTGCCTTCAAGAGAAACTATTTTGCTAGGGCCTAACCAACTGGGGTTTTACCAGAGCCAAACCAATATGGGAGGAGAGAAATACCCAATTCCAGTCCCTTCAACCTTTCTGTTTCACCTAAGGGTGTGTGTATTGGGGGACTGAAGGGCACTTGAGAAGGTCACAGCCAAGGGGCATAGGCTTACTAAAAGACTGAAACTTGACCATAAGACTATGGGATGCTTCCACTCCTCTACACCTTACCACCACAGCAGCAGGGCTCCTGGATAATAACCAAGGAATACAGTTGAAGGAATTGCACATCTCAGACTTTATTTAAGAAGTCTCTAGGGAGACCCAAAAACAACAAGAGAGATAAAAACAAAGACAACAGAAGAAATTTTAGCCTCTGACCCCTACAGCTACAGCAAACAATAAACACAACCTAACTCCTAGCCAAAAAGCACAAAATCTCACAGTAAAAGCCTACCCATCTCAGTTCCTTTTATCCCATATATCATGTCTAGCTTGCAACAAAAATTACAAGGCATACTAGAAGACAAAAAATAAAATTCAGAGGTTGAACCAAACATCAAAAGCAGACTCAGATATGGCAGAGATTCTGGAATTATCAGATGAGGAATTTAAAACCACTGTGATTAATACACTAAAGTTTCCAATGGAAGACACAGACACCATGCAAGCACATATTGGTAATGTAAGCAAAGGGATAAGAACTCTAAGAAAGAATCAAAAAGAAATGCTAGAAATCAAAACACCATAACAGAAATGAAGACTATCTTTGATGGGCTCATCAATAGACTGCACTGGCCAAGGAGAGTATTAATGAGCTTGAAGAAATGTCAATAGAATCTTCAAAAAGTAAAGAGAAAAGAAAATAATGAAAAGTAGAGGAATAAAAATAGGAAATTGATGCTATTCAATGTAGTAGTTTGCTTGGACTACATAAAAGAAACCCCCCAGCCCGGGTGGCTTAACCAATATTTTCTCAGAGTTCTTGAGGCTGGAAGTCCAAGATCAAGGCATTGGCAGGTTTAACTTCTGATGAGAACCCTCTTTCTGGCTTACAGATAACTACCTTCTCACTGGGTCCTCACAAGAACTTTTCTTTATGCATTTGTGCAGAGAGAGCGTGAGGGAGCAAGAGAGATATTTCTGGTGTCTCTTCCTCTTCCTATAGGGACAACAGTCATATTGGATAAGGTCTCCATTCTTATGACCTCATTTAACCTTAATTACCTTTTTAAAGACTCTATCTCCAAATACAGTCACATTGGAGGTTAGAGCTTTAACGTATAAATTTTGGGGAGACATAATTCAGTCCCTAACTCCCAGAGATCAGTAGGTATAGGCCTGGGATGGAAAGTGGGGTTATCTAGAGCTTCTGAGTACTACTGCCGCTCATCTGGAAGCCAGGAGCTAGCCCTCTGGCGGCTGCTGCAGAGCGTGGAACCCATAGCTCCACCACTATTGCCATACCTACCATCGATCCACAGACTGTGGTCACATACAGTTGCTGTCACCAGAACAGAGCAGGGGAAATGCTTTCTCCCATCCAGAATCTAGTGCCTTTTACTGGCAAAACCTTCCTGGGAAATATAGCTCACAGAACTCCAGCCCTGGTGACAACTTTGGAGCTGTGCCCATGGACAAATAAACAACGCAGATGGCAGAATTCAAGAGCTTGAGAATTGGGAGGCAGGTATTCTTTGTCAACCAGAAAAAAGAAAAGCAATTAAAATATTTAGGGAAAAAACCATAAAGTTGTTTACAAAAGGGACAGTTTAATAATGAACAAACTAAAAATGTGGCATGATCTTGAGCAAAATGAAGGCGCATAAGAAAAAGAATCCATTTGACCTTGATGTTCAAATCATTTTCCTTTGTGTGGTCTGGGAAAGCCATCAGGCCTATAGAGAAGGAAACAACTTGTCTGCTAGGAATAGCACTTACAGAGTTATAAAAATGCAAATGTCATTTACTTGTTTTGATACATAGATAAAACTTAACAAAGAACAGAAAACTTAATTATGGTTGTCAAACAGAATATTATAAATCTTTGATATTGTAAAAGGAGAACCCAGCGGATGGAGGGAGAGAGGGAAGCAGGAGAGGGGAGATGGGGAACACTCAGCACTGTCTACAGTGGATAGGAAAGTAAAATGTGTTCAACACTACATTTAGTGCTGTCAGTGTCACAAATATAAAAACTAAAAATCACAATTTGGAGGAGATGGGATTAGGGGAAATGAATAAAATGCTTATTTTTTAGTAGTGTCGAATCAGAGGAGATTGAAGATGACAAATGAAGAAGTAAAGATAAAGCGTATTACCAGGAGTCATGATGGTGAATAAATGAGTTTTCAAGAATGGAAACAAAGAATGGAGTTTTCAAGAACTTCAGAACTGTGTCATAGACAGACTGTCACAGAGAGTCCAGAGTCCCCTAGAGGGGTTGGCTGCCCCATTGCCTCTGAACAGTTTTGTGCTCTATTTTGTTTTTATCTTTTGCCATTTGTTTCCAAAGGTATTTACACAGAGTTTTTGTTTCCTTGAACTATAAGAGGCTGTTAGAGATTTTTCTGGGACTGTTTGTCTTACCATAACCACCACGAGGCTGTGTGTATCTTGACAAATTAGATGTTGTTTGTTTTACTTCTCAAATTTCTACTTTTGGCCAAAGGTACATTTGCCTTCTCTTTCTCGCTTATTCAGGGCAGGAAAGTTAGGCTGGGTACAGCTTCAGATGTCCTGAAAGGAGTGAGCCGGCTATTCCTCAGACCCATGGCTGCTCTCTCCTGGGCTGTGACGAGTGTGCAGCTGGCTGGTGCTGGGCCTTGCCTAGCTGAGCACAGAAGCAGGACAGCAGAAGTGCCCCTAGTAGCCCATGGCATGTTTGATGGCACCAGCAGGAGGAGTCAGCCAGCCACTGTCAGACACTCACATCCTGGTAGCCCACAGCCAAGTGATCCTACCCAACCAGTACCCATTTCCCAGTTTGATGGAAGTTAATGGTGCTATGTCCTACACAGGCACTTTGTAGGCAACAGCCCCTTACTATCCCTTGTCTGGGGTTTCCTTAAGCCCTCCACCTTCACCAAGAATAGCCAGGCAGTCAAAGACCATGTGTTTACCCTCTGCCAGGGAGCTGGGTGCTGGGCTCCACCTCTTCCCACCTCCAGGTCTTGCTTGCCAGGACTTGCAGACACCTGTCTTGTCCTCCATCATCTGAGTTCCAGCCCAACCCTGGGCATTTTCTGTACATTGTGTGTCCTGGTCCTGACTCTGTACACACTTTGCTCTTGGCTTTTCTTGTCTAGCTTTGACCCATGAACTTGCTATAACTCCAGATACTGGATTGATCTTTCTAGCCCATGTCTACCCATTTTTGCTTTAAAGCAATCCATTAAGTGACCCACTGTAGCCAGGCTATAAACAAGGGGACAGGCAAGACATTTACAACATGACAACTTTTGTTCTTAGCAAACTCTCATTGTGTGCCAGATATCGTTCTAGACATTTTACACATGTTAACTCATTTACTCCTCATTACAACCCAAATTTATTTCCTTTATCTATAGACAAGGCTACTGAGGCACAGAAAAGTGAAGTGACTTGCTCAAGGTCACACAGTCAGTATAGGGCAGAGAAGGGTTTGAATTCAGGCTCTGGAGTCCAGGATCTTAACTCCTCTACATTACTACCTCTCCCTGGGGGTTGCTGGTGAGATTGGCCTGGGGTAAAGACAAATTCCATTGCATTGCTCTCCTATCTGTTTCCAGGAATAAAGAGAAGGATACAGACGACCCCTCAGTGTCCTGCTAAGGCCTGGATATTTAAATAGTATTATCTGTGTTAGTTTCTGAGGGTTGATGTAACAATGACCACAAACTGGGTGGCTTAAAACAATAGAAATTTGCTGTCTCATAGCCCTGGAGGCTAGAAGTCCAAAGTCAAAAGTCAAAAGTCCCTGTCAGAAGGGCCCGTTCCCTCTGAAGTCTCTGGGGAGAATCTGTCCTTCCTTCTTCCAACTTCTGGTGGCTCCAGATGTTCACTGACTCACAGCTGCAGTGCTTGAATCTCTGTCCGCACTGTCACCTGGCCTTCTCCCTGAGTGTCCCTGTCTTCTCCTCTTCTTAGAAGGACACCAGTCATGTTGGATGAAGGGCCCCCCAATTCAGTATATCCTCATCTTAACTTGATCATATCTGCAAATAAGTCTCCAAATAAGGTCACGTTCACAGGTACTAGGGGTTAGGACTTCAACATATTCTTTTCAGGGACACAATTCAACCCAAAGTACAATCTTTGTTCTCCATTGTTCTTCTTTGTGTGTTATAGACAACTAACATCATTTTCAGAATATGCAGCAATGCCACCTCCAATACATGAGCTATGTTTTTAGAAAAATTTTCTTCACGAGCTTGTCATTGTGGAACAAGCTAACACAATTCCACTGGGGCATCTCATCCAAGAAGAGGGAACAGAAATATGGAGCCTTGACTTTCATGACTGGGAAGGATTTACTAGTTCTGCTGTCCAGTTGTGCCATTGGAACAAAGAGGAGGTCAGAATATCAGATGACCTGCTCAAGGACACACAGCAGTCCTGGCTCTCGGACTCCTGTAGGTTCTTCACTGAATGGGCCACACTGACTCTTGGAGGCACTGAGGCCATGCCCAGAGGCTCTCAGATGTGCCAACAGAATCTAATCATGTCCCTTGTGCCCCCAAAGATCTTGGGAGAGTGGCTTCTGACAGTGACCAGATCCTCCCTTTCCCAGACTCCCTGTAGGTCAGGTGATCATATTTGGCCAATAAGAAATAGAGGGACATTTGCTTCTCCCTCCCTAGTAAAAGCTGAGAAGCATTTGATGACACGATGAACATCGTGTCTTTACTGGGGCATCAACAGCTGAGGGGACAGAGTAGGAGGATGAAAGAGAAGCCTTCAGTACATTGTGGGGCACTAGAACACCTCGGAACTACCTACATCCCGAATTCTTGTTTTGTGTATGTGTGTATGAATTAACAAAATGTCTTTATTGCCTGAGTCAGCTTTAATTGGATCCTCTGGTAGCCAGAGTCCCTGGTAGGTCCAGGAGCTTCACCTTGATCAGACCTCCTCCTTAAGCATTGTCTACAGTTCATCTGGTCCCATGAGAGGGTTCCTCAGGCTTCCTGGTCCTCCAATTTGCCACTCTTTTGCAGGTCAACCCAGCTGGCTATCAGGTGTGCTCCTAGTTCAGGTAAGATGGAAGGTATTCTGTTCATTCATTCATTCATTCATTCATTCATATGTTGGTTCACTCAGGAAACATGTGTTGAATAGTTACAGTAATACATAGACAAACTAGCCCTTGCAGTGAGCTTTGTGCCTGCCCATCACACATGCCTCTCCCTGCACTGGGTGGTGTTGACCCCATTGTCTGTTTGGCTTCCCAGCTTGACTCTAAGCTTCCCAAGGACAGGACTGTGGCCTTCCCAGGGAGTCACTCACAGTCTGGGGTTGGCAAGGGCAATCGGCCATAGCCAGAGCTCATCAGGGTGGTATGGTTGTGTCCAAGCAAGATGCATTTGCTGTCCAGCTGCTTACTGAACCAGGTGGCCAGTGGCAGATTGAGACATGAAACTCTGAGGCTGCCACCTCTACCTGGTGTCCCCTCACCCTCACCCTGCCAACCCCATCTGACCAGGGGGGACTTGACATCCTATGGGGCTCTTCCTCTCCCACACCTCTTCCCTCATCCCCCCTCGCTCTTCTCCTTCCCTGAACACAAAGCCTTTACTTCTCCCAGGGGAATGCTGAAAAAGATCCTTAGGGACATCATTCCTTGTCATGTGTGGGTTTTTTTGTCCTCAATTCCAGTACACTGACACAAAGTTGCACTAAATTTACTTCATCTAGTTTCTGGAATTCCAGTTCCCATTCGGGAATATATGTTAAAAAAAAAAAAGGATGCTCAGAGAGTGGTCATCCCTGGAGCAGGGACAGGTGGTGACTGTAAGGGGACATGAGGAAGACATGAGCCTTCTTGGGAGCTGCTCATGTTCTGTGTCTCAGTCTGGGGGCTATTTACAGGGCTAGATTTAGTTTATGAACATTCATCATATGTGTACA
Source organism: Ailurus styani (assembly GCA_002007465.1). Classification (NCBI taxonomy): domain Eukaryota; kingdom Metazoa; phylum Chordata; class Mammalia; order Carnivora; family Ailuridae; genus Ailurus; species Ailurus styani. The sequence continues at coordinate 90,147 of LNAC01000629.1, forward strand.
GTTGTCTGCGTATATGTAGCGTATCAATAAAAAAGTGTTTTGTTTTTGGTTTAAATAAAGAGAACAACCAGATTTGCATGCTGCTTTAGTCAACAAAGGGAACGCAAATGAGTGGTTTCCGTAAGGTCCTGGATCCTGGGTGTTTATGTTCCTGCTCTCACTGGGTTCCCTGGGTGGCTAGAGGGACCCTGTGGGGACCCAGATGTCTTTGCAATTGTCCTTGCCTTTTCCTGGTGCTGCCTTCAGAGACTGTCACTGGATCTGCGTTCTGTCTGTTTACTGCCTGGGAATTTCCATTTTGATGACTTTGTGGAGTGGTTGCTGCAGGGCCCCGGAGGCTGATGGGTGTGGGTTTCATCAAGCACGGTAATGTTAATATCCATCCATAGCTCTGCAACATTTATATGAAGAGAATTAAAACCAAAGTAACTGCCATGATAAACGTCCATACCCTTGGCTCCTACCAGACCTTCTGGTAGAACTGGAGCCTGGATCAGTTCCAAAAAGGATAAACTTAATATTAATGATAATAATACTTTGCACTTGGTCTAGTAAAAATATTTTGAATACAGCAGAGGCAAGGATATGAATGTTTGCTTGGCGCTATTTATCAGGAAGTTCTTCTGCTTGTTTATTATGTTAGGGCTTTGTATACAGAAACTATTTTTTCCTCCCTCACCACCGGGGGCCATATTTCTTGCTGGTTGCTACATCTAAAGTTTAACAGGAAGTTGCTGTTCATATTTAAATGGTATGTTTTTGAAACATATCTGTAAATAGCTGAAGACAGAACAGCTGAAGGTGTGGCATTGTTTAATATCCTCCCTGACAGATATTTTTGCACTTGAAATTACATCTCAGGCGTTGTGAAACAGGAAATTTAAAAGCACCAAGTACAGGAGATTGTGACATTTTAGTGCTTATCCATCTTTAAATCTGTCGAGTTTCAGAGATACTCAGGGAATACGGATTTTTTTTTAATTGGAGGGTGGATTGAAGAATTACTCTTACTTACATCTAAACATATTATAAAAGAGTGGGAGATGATCTGGGAGAAGCAAAGTGAGTCTATTCTCTCTTACTTGATGGGGGATAGAGTGAAAGACTTTTTATAGGCAGCATGGTAGTTATTTTTTTCTCCAGTAATTATTAAGAGTTTTCTTGCAGATCTTTTATTTCCTCCAGGGGCCATCCCCCTTTTGTGTGATACATCACCCATGGGGACTCTGGCATCAGTGAAACCACAGCACCAAGATGATGGGTTGGAGGTACATACACCCGAGCAACAGGTCCCTTAGATAGATATTGGAGCAATCCCCCTCCAGGACAGGGCCTCAAATAATGTATTATTTGTGAGATAGAATCACCCAAGGACCAATCTGCTCAGGCTCTAACTCAGATTCCAAGATGCAGCTTCAGTTTTCTTATGGGGTCTACGTTGTGATAATTCAGCATTTTGTAATTCTTGGTAGTCACAGATCTTGTCACAGCAAATCTGACTTCAGATCCACCCCAGGTGACTATGCTACCCCATAAATTGGTGGACATAAAGTCTGTATGTCACAGACACATGGCACTGGTTGGCTCAAGAACTTGGAAGGTTCTTTGACTCCAACTTAGACATTTTCCTGGGTTAAGGAAAAAGCAATTATGTGTTTATTCTGTGGAAGCTTAAGGGCTCATGAAACTAGGGGAAAACAGACTTCTGATTTAAGATGATGGATTTTACACATGGATTTTTCTTTTTTCTTCCAAATCCCAATAAAGAGGTACAAAATGAAATAATCTCCCAAAACAGGAAGGGGGGTTAAAGAAGGGGTTATAGGTGAACAAGACATTAAAATGGATACAGGGAGATGGAGAGCAGAGGGCACAGATAACCAATGGGACAGAGCCAAGCATGAGTGCTCAGAGACATGGCAGTAAGCTCATAGCAGTGGCCAATCCTCCCAACAGAACATGGAGAGGCTGTAGGATCACAGCTGAAAGTGAAAATAAGAAATCAAAGAGGATGTTTAATTAAAGATTTGTTAACAAAACAGTTTTGTCAATCAGTCCCTCAGTCCCTTCCCCAAACCCTTCACCACTTCACAGGGAGAGACTGACAATCAGATATTTATCCCTAGGCAGATTGACAAATTAACAAAGCAGAAGGCTCTTCCTAAAGACATTTCACCAAGGAGATCCATGGTGCTTAGTATAGGTATTGATGGTTCCTATTCTAATATCCAGAGATGGTTCCAAGAGCACCAAAATGCAATTTGTGAACCCTAAAGCAAAGTCTACTGATTGACAAGGCCATCCCCACACAGGTTGCCTCCACTCAAGCCTTTCCTTAAGTCAAGAGCACGGCCTGTTAAGAGGCACATGAAAAAATTCTCCACATCACTTGGCATCAGGGAAATACAAATCAAAACTACAATAAGATACCACCTCGTATCTTTCAAAATGGCTAAAATTAACAAGACAGGAAACAACAAATGTGGTGAAGATGCAGAGAAAGGGGAACCCTCTTACACTGTTGGTGGGAATGCACCTAGTACAGCCACTCTGGAAAACAGTATGGAAGTTCTTCAAGAAGTTAAAAATAGAGCTACCCTATGACCCAGCAATCGCATTACTAGGTATTTACCCAAAAGATACAAATGTAGTGATCCAAAGGGGCACCTGCACCCCAATGTTGATAACAGTAATGTCCACAGTAACCAAACTGTGGAAAGAGCTGAGATGCCCATTGAGAGATGAATGGGCATGAAGATGTGGTATATAATATGGTATATATCATACCATATCATATATATGATATATTATATAATTAATATTATATATTATATTTTTATATGTGTGTGTACCCATATGTATGTCTATATAATGAAATATTAGCCATCAGAAAGGATGAATATTTATGATTTACATCAATGTGGTTGGAACTGGAGGGTATTATGCTGAGTGAAATAAGTCAATCAGAGAAAGACAATAATCATGGTTTCACTTATATGTGGAATATAAGAAACAGGGTGGAGGACCATAGGGGAAGGGAGGGAAAATAGAATGTGAAGTCATCAGAGAGGGAGAAAAACCATTAGAGACTCTTAACTATAGGAAACAAAATGAGGGTTGCTAGAGAGGAGGTGGGGGGGATGGGGTAACTGGGTGATGGGCATTAAGGAGACAAGCGATGTGATGAGCACTGGGTGTTATATGCAACTAATAATTATTGAACACTACATCTAAAACTAATGATGTACTATCAGTTGGCTAATTGAATTTAAATTTCAAAAAAAAAAGGAAAAAAAAGTGTATGGCCTGTTGAAGAGACACAACATGCCAGATACTGTAAATATGGTCCATCATTCTCAAATATGAACAGAAGATCAAGGATAACCAGGCCTATGGGAAAGCTGGCTATTTGAAAGAAAAAGACCAAGAATATTAAACCAAATATCTGGCCCCATAGAAAAAAAGGATAACCCAGGAAACAGAGACACCTTGACAAATCTAGTTAGTATCCTCAGAGAAATTTAGGGGCAATTTTCCATCCACATAATCAGAAGCTGGGGGCAGCTGGGTAGTGGTAACTGTTAATAGACTCAAGAAATGTGAAACCTACATTAGCTCTGGGAAAATCCAAAAACTGAAGAGGACTCAGGAGTTGTAAGCATCAGTTAACTCTCAATGAAGGTATTGAGAGAGTTTCAAATAAGCAAGATTGGTTGAAAATTTTACACAAGAAGTAGAAAGACTTCTCAGGATCCCCTCCCTCACCCTGTGCATTTAAGTTACCATCACCCTCCCTTCCCAGCAGATTAGAGCTTTCTACTCTGAGAAACTGAACCATAGAGACTCTAGACTCAGGAATACCAGGCACCAAAAAGTAAGGTTCCAAAACTAAAAAGGAGAGGTTAGGACAGAGTCTACAAACTGAAGGCTGAGACTTCTCAGTTCCCTTACTTGCCTCTGCTCCAGAAACACTGGTAACCTAGATGATACAAAAAAAAAATGCAAGAGAATGAAGACTTTTTCTTTTTCCTTTGGGGACTCAGAGCAGGAAAATGTAAGATCTCCAGATATTGAGAACTGGGGATTCCCCAATAAAATAGCTCAATCAGGTCACCCATTGTGAATCCCTGTACTTGGCAAGCCCTGTAGGTCAGATTGTTAGGGCCTCCCTCACATGTGCAAAATATTGTTGCAAGCAAGCAAGGATCACTCAGCATGTGAGGAAAGCCTGTAACAGGAAAGAAGACAAGCAGAAGCAGAAAGAAAAATGAAACCTGAAAAAGAAAAAAAATGCGACAAGCAGAGGTAAACTTAAAAATAATAATTGAAATCTCAGAAATAAATTTATCCATCAAGCAAGATTACTGTATGTCTGTTTTAGCTGATGATTATGTAACAGGAACAAGATTTGTCCACCCTCTTGAAGGAGCTAAAAATCTGAAAAAATAGATGAAACTGACCTTCAGACATTAGACATCAGGCAACATTGGGAATGATAACTGAGAGAGGGAAAACAAAAGAAGTGAGCTTTCAGGTTGGTCCAGACTACTGACAGGAGAGGGTTGGCAGTTCTCAGCACAGGGAGGAGGAACTCAGGTTGGGCCTGGTGGCCTCTCTGAGTTGAAGAGACAGGGCTGCAAGCCTGGCAAGGTCAAAGCAGCTAGAGTTCACAGGGAAGATACTGAAAAAGAGAGAACTGCAAGGGATAGAGAGCTTTGGAGATCTTCAAAGACCATGCGGGGTCTTCAGGTGAGTACTGATAAATGGATGCATATGAGGAAATGACATGAGCTAGGGAAGAACTACCCCCAAAAGGCAGAAAGAACAACTCTGGAACTTATTCAGGGCTGAGAATAGTTCATATTGTCACCAGCCAGAGTATAAAACCTTATGAGTCATGGGGAATTGGGTAGAGTACTCAAAAAGGTATTGCCTTAGTAGTGGGGCAAAGATTACTCTGATGAAGCCTAGCAAAATATATCTTAAAACCTCAAAAATATAAAACTGTTCTCAAGTAACTTAACTGCATGCAAGAACAAAGTTTAAGAATATTTATGTAAGTAGGACAATATTCATTACCCAATAAGGTAAAATACACAATGTCTGGAATCATCTAAAAACTTACCAAGCATGCAAGAAAATATAACCCATAATGAAGAGAAAAATCAATATAAACAAACCCAGAAATGACCATGATGATAAAACTAGACAACAATTATTATAGCCATATCCATATGTTCAAGGAGGTAGAGGAAAGATGTAACATGCTAAGTAGAGATATTAGAGACATTAAAAAAAAGTCAAAATTCAAAAGATGAGGGTGCCTGGGTGGCTCAGTTGTTAAAAGTCTGCCTTCGGCTCAGGTCATGATCCCAGAGTCCTGGAATAGAGCCCTGCATGGGCTCCCTGCTCTGTGGGAAGCCTGCTTCTTCCTCTCTCACTCCCCCTGCTTGTGTGTCCCTCTCTCGCTGTTTTTCTCTCTGGCAAATAAATAAATAAAATCTTTTTAAAAAGTTCAAAAGATGAAAAATACAGTATATTAGACACTGAAAAAGAAGAAGAGCTTTAGAACATAACAAAAAAATGATCCAAATGAATAAATAAATAAAACCCTGAATGTAGCATCAGTGAACCGTGGATCAAGTATTATACATATAATCCACCCTTGAGAAGGTGATGAGAGCAGGGTGAGGTGGGGGTAAGCGACAGAAAAAATATTTTAAGAAACAATGGCCCTAATTTCTCAAAATTGATGAAAATTATAAATCCAGGGGTGCCTGGATGGCTCAGTTATTAAGTGTCTGTTATCAGCTCAGGTCATGATCCTGGGGTCCTGGGATCGAGCCCAGCATCTGGCTCCCTGTTCAACAGGAAGCCTGCTTCTCTCTCTCCTACTCCCCCTGCTTGTGTTCCCTCTCTCACTGTGTCTCTGTCAAATAAATAAATAAAACCTTTAAAAAAAAAGAAAAAGAAAAATTCAAATCCACAGGTCTAAGGAAATCACTAAACCCAAGAAACATAAAGAAACCACACAGTCACATCATAATCAAATTGCTTAAAATCAGAGATAAAGAGAACATCTTAAGAGCATCCAGAAAAAAAATACATTGTATTTTGATGAAAGTGTTAGCAACTTCTTGTTGGAAACAAAGCAAATCAGAAGACAGTGGTGCAACACATTTAAGTACTGAAAGAAAAAAATTGTCAAACCAGATTCCTATATCTAATGAAAATATACTTCAAAGACAGAAGCAAAATGAGGACTTTTTTGGACATATTAAAGCAGAAAGAATTTATCATCAACAGACACATTATAAGACTTTAAAAAGAAGTCATGGATAGAGAAAGAGCATGGTCCTAGATGTGAAACTGAACCTGCATAAAGAAATAAAGAGCACCATAAACGATTTATATGTGAATAAATATAACACTTATTTTTTTGCTTTAAAATATTATTTAATTTTTAAATATGGAAATGGTAACTATAGTTGATAAAGTTTATAACATATATAACAGGTAGAACAATGGCACAAAGTTCAGGAGAGGGAGAATGGAATTATATTATTATAAAGTTCTTATGCTATCCATAAAATGGTATAATATGACTTTAAGTTAAACTATGATAACTTAAAGATGTATACTATAAACCCTTCAGCAATCACTAAAATAAGAAAACAAAGAGTTATAGCTAATAAGCCAACAAAGGAGATAAAATTAAGTAATAAAAATACTCAATCCAAAAGACAGAAAAGAAAACAAGAACAAAGGAAAGAAGGAACAAATAGAAAACAAATAACAAGATGATATATTGAAACCCTGTTGGTTTTTGATATATTTTATCAATAACCAAACTAAATGTAAATGGTATAAACACCTCGATCAAAAGACAGAGACAGTAAATGATTATTATTAAACCATATGCTTCCTATAAGAAACCCATTAAACTACAGACATGAAAGAGTTAAAAATAAAATTTGGAAGAAGGCATAAAAGGTGAAAAACAGACAAAAAATGATACGTTATTCTAATGCCAATGCAACGAAATCAGGAGTGGCTGTCAGATAAATTAAATTTCAGAGCAAAAAATATTATCAGAGATAAAGAGGGTAATTTCATAATAATAAAGGAGGCAATTTACCAAGAATATACAAAACAAACATAAACATTAAAGTACATCACAACAGAGCTTCAAAATATATAAAACAAGAGTGGATAGAACTGTAAGGAGAAATGGACAAATCCAAAGTATAGTTAGATATTTCAATATCTTACTCTCCATAATTTGCAGAACAAGTAAATGGAAAGTCGGCAAAGATATAGAAAACTTGAACAAGACATTCAACCAACATGACCTAATTGTTATTTACAGAACATTACACTTAACAAAGAATACACATTATTTTGTAGGGTAAAATTTTGCTAATATAGGCTATATTCTTGGTAATAAAAAAATCTCTAGGTTTAAGTCAAACAAAGTATGTTCTCTGACCACAATGGAATTAAATGCAAAGAAGGTTTGAATATACCCAGATATTTGGAAATTAAATAACACATTTAAAAATAACTCACAGGTCAAAGAAATCCAAAGAGAACTGAATCAAAATGAAAATGCAACCTATCAAAGTTTATGAGATGCAATGAAAGCAGTATGTAGAAGGAAATTTTTAGTACCAGATGCTTGCATTAGAGAAAAAAGTCTCAAATAAATTATTTCTGTTTATACCATTAGGAGTAAGAGAAAGAAGAACAAATTTAACTCAAAGCAGAAGAAAAGAAACAATAAAAGTAAGAGTTTAATTAAATCAAATAGAGAATAGAAAAACCCAAAAAAAATCAATGAAAGCAAAAGTTTGTTTTTGATACAGTCAATGAAATAGAGAAGCTTCTTGTTGGAGTATCAGGAAAAAAAAGGGGAAAAGATACGAATTACCAATATCAGGAATGAAAGAGGTGACATCACTACAGACTTTATAGATATTAAAAGAAAATTAGGGGCTCCTGGGTGGCTCAGTGGGTTAAATCCTCTGCCTTCGGCTCAGGTCATGATCTTAGGGTCCTGGGATTGAGGCCCGCATGGGGCTCCCTGCTCAGCGGGAAGCCTGTTTTTTCCTCTCTCTCTGCCTGCCTCTCTGCCTGCTTGTGATTTCTCTCTCTCTCTCTCTCTCTCTCTCTCTCTCTGTCAAATAAATAAATAAATAAATCTTTAAACAAAAAGAAAATTATGAAACACTATTAACAACTTTATGTTAATCAATTCAAAAATTTAAATGAAAGGGGCAAATCCTTTGAAAGACATAAGCTATCAAAATCCTGTAAAAGAGAAATAGATAGCAGTAATAAGGAATAAAATTCTGATACATGCTATAATGTGGATGAACCTTGAATATTTTGTGCTAAGTGAGTCAGCTGAACATAAAAGGCCAAATATTGTATAATTCTACTTGCATGAGGTACCTAGAATAGGAAAATTCATAGAGAGCAACAGAGAATACCAGTGACTGGCAAAAGCCGGGGCGGGGGGGAAGGGGGCAGTGGGCAGAGAAGGGGATTTACTGTTTAATAGGTATAGAGTTTTTCTTTGGAATGATAAAAAAAAGATGCAGTGATGACATCAAAAAAGATGTTGTGATGACAGAGAACATTGTGAATGTGCTTAATGCCATTTAATTATACATTTAGATATTTAAAATGGTAAATTGTATGTTATGAATATTTTATCACAACACGAAATTTTAAAAGAAATAATCTGAATCTGAAACACATCATCTGACTTATAAATACATAATCGGAATATGAATAGACCTTTTAAAGAAATTTCATTTGTAAGTAGAAACCCTCCCAAAAAGATGACTGCAGGCCCAGATGGCTTCACTGGTATATTATGCCATATATTTAAGGAAGAAATAATACCAATTCTACACAAACTCTTCTAGAAAATTGAAGAGGAGGAAATACTTCCTAAATATTCTATAAGGCCAACACCACCCTGATACTGAAACCAGAAAAAGATATTGCAAGAAAATAAAACTAAAGACAAATACCCTTTATGAAAATTGATGCAAAAATACTTAACAAAATTTAACAAACTAAATCTAACAAAAAATGTGAAGTTATGCATCATTGCCAAATAGGGTTTATCCCATGAATGCAATGTTTAACATTAGAAAATCAATCAGTGTAATTCATCACATTAACAAACTTAAAAAGATAAATCACATGACCATCTCAATTTATGCAAAAAAAAAGTATTTAACAGAATCCAACATCCATTCCTGATAAAAACTCTCAACAAACTAGAAATAGAAGAGAATTTCCTCAATCTCATAAAGGGTATTTGTGAAAAATCTATAGCTAACATCAAACTTAATGGTGAAAACTGAATACTTAAAACAATAAGACACTACTACACACTTACTAGCTTCCAAAATCAAAACACTGACAACATCAAATGCTGGCAAGGCTGTGAAGTAATAAGAACTCTCATTCATTCCTGGTGAAAATGCAAAATGGTACAGCCACTTTGGAAGACATTTTGGCAGTTTCTTACAAAAGTAAACATATACTTATCATATAATCCAGAAATTGCACTCCTTGGTATTTATTTACCCAAATGAGTTGAAAAATTATGTCCACACTGAACTTGTACATTAATCTATAATAGCTTTATTCATAATTCAAGACTTGGGAGCAACCAATGGGTCCTTCAGTAAAATCCCAGAAAATTGTTTTGAAGATATTGATGAGCTATTTTGAAAATTTATATAGACATTTAGAGGACCCAGAATAGCCAAAACAACTTTGAAGAGAAGAATAAAGGGCTGGAAAAGACACAGAGGGAACTTAAATACATATTACTAAGTGGAAGAAGCCAATCTGAAGAGGATACTTACCATATGATTCCAGCTATACAACATTCTGGAAAAAACAAAACAATGGGGAGAGTAAAAATGTGCCATTCTGGTGCAGGATGTTGGTTGTGGACAAGGCTGTATATGTGTTGGCACAGGAGGTATAGGCGAACTATGTACTTTCTACTCATTTTTGCTGTGAACCTAACACTGCCCTGAAAACTAAAGCTTATTAAAAAAAAAAAAGGAAAGCAGGCATAATATTATGTTTCAGTATGTTGTGTTTTGTTGGAAAACTTCACCTCACCCTCACAAAGTTGCTTTGCTTTTTATTAGAGAGAGAGAGAGAGAGAGAGAGAGAGAGAGAGAGAGAGAGAGAGAATGTGCAAGTTGGGGGCAGGGGTCAGAGGGAGAGGGAGAGAATATTACGTAGGCTTCACACCCAACCCAGAGCTGGATGTGGGGCTCTATCTCACGACCTTGAGATCATTACCTGAGCTGAAATGAAGAGTCAGATGCTTAACCAACTGAGCCATCCAGGTTCCCCACAAAGTTTCTTTGATGATTATTACTTTGTGCTTCTAATAAAATAATCTTTTAAATTAAAAATAAAAAACTGAATGCTTTCCCTCTAAGGCTAGGACAAATTCAGAATGTCTGCTTTTACTACTTCTATTCGACCCTGCCCTGGAAGTTCTAACCCATTTAATAAGGCAAGAAAAAGAAAAAAGGCATCCAGATTGGGGTGTGGAGGGTGGGAACTGTCTTCCTTTGCAGACATAATCATCTACATGAGTCTACAAAAAATCTTCATGAGTCTACAAAAAGCTACTAGTGCTAAGAAGTAATTATACAAAATTGTAGGATGTAAGATCAACATACAAAAAAATTAAATGTATTATTCTGTATACTAGCAATGAATAATTAGAAATAGAAATTCCAAAAACAAATGTACCATTTACAATTTCATCAAGAATATAAACTATTTAGAAATAAGTTTGAGAGAAGTCGGGCAAGGGCGCCTGGGTGGCTCAGTGGGTTAAAGCCTCTGCTTTCGGCTCAGGTCATGATCTCAGTGTCCTGGGATCGAGGCCCGCATCGGGGTCTCTGCTCAGCAGGGAGCCTGCTTCCTCCTCTCCCTGTCTCTCTGCCTGCCTCTCTGCCTACTTGTGATCTCTCTCTCTCTGTGTCAAATAAATAAATAAAACCTTTAAAAAAAAAAAGAAAAAAGAAAAGCTGGGCAAGACCTTATACTGAAGACAAGAAAATAATGCTGAGAGAAATTAAGGAAGATTGAAACAAATGGAGAGATATGCCTTGTCCTTGGATCAGAAGACTCAATATTATTAAGATGAAAATCTCTCCAAATTGATATATAGATTTAACACAATCACAATAAAAAATCTCAGAAGATTGTTTGGTAGATATTGATGAGCTATTTCTAAAATTTATATAGAAATGAAGAGGACCCAGAATAGCCAAAAACAACTTTAAAGAGAAGAACACTACCTGATTTTCACTACCTGATTTTAAGACTCATGATACAGCAACAATGATCAAGTAGTGTAGTGTTGGTGTAAAGATTGATCAATAAAGGAGAGTACAGAGTCCAGACATAGACTCACACGTACATGGGCACTCAATTTTGGAAAAGATCGCCAAGACAATTCAAGGGGAAATGGATATCTTTTCAACAAGTGGCATTGGACAATTAAATATACAAATGCAAAAAAAAAAAAAACTTGATCGTTGGTTCACATTGGATCATAGACCTAAATGTAAAACCCAAAACTACAAAACTAGATGAATAGGAGAAAACCTTTGTGAAATCGAATCAGGTAAAGATTTCTCAGATAAGGCATCAAAAGCACAATTCATATAAGAAAAAACTGACCAGTTTTATTGCATTAAAGCTAAAAACTTCTCTTTGAAAGATGTTAAGAGAATAAACAGATAAGCCACCGACTTGGAGAAAATATTTGGAAGTCCATATCTGATAAAGACTTGTATCCAGAACACATAAAGCAGTATCGAAATGTGATAATAAATGGTAATGATAATAAATTATTTCTTAAAAAAATTTAAGAAGACACTTCAAAAAAAGGGAAATATATATATGTATACAAACACACACACACACATACAGATAGAAAATAAGCACATAAAAAAAGATGCTCGGTAGGGAAATGTATGTTAAAATCCCTATTAGATATCAAAACACACTTTTTAGAATAGTTAAAATTAGAGTCTGATGATTCAAAATGGTGAGGAAAGAGTAACTAGAATTCTCATACGCTTCTTTTGGGAATGTAAAATGATACAACCACTTTCAAAATCTGTTTTGCATGATTTTGACAGGGCTCCAAATGATCCCCACTGCTTAGCTGTCTGGCTTTGTGTAATTCTCTCTCTTAATCAATATAATGCAGTAGCAAGGAAGGGATGTCACTTCCATGACTAGGTTATAAAAGATGGTGATTTCCATTTTGTTAACAGATTCTCTCCTTTGCTGGCAGGTCATCATACCAAAGAAGCCTACAGGCAAGGAACTAAGGGAGGTCTCCAGTCAATAAAGAGTTGAGACCCTAAGTCCAACAGTCGTTCAAGAAACTAAATCCTTCCAACAACCATATGAGTGAGTTTGAAAGCTGATCCTTTCTCAATGAACCTTTAGATGAAACCTTATGTCTAGCTAACACCTTGATTGCACTCAGCTAAACTATGCTTGGATTCCTGACCCACAAACATTCTGAAATAATAAATTGTGTTGTTTTAAGCCAGAAAGTTTTGGGGATAATTGGTTCACAGCAGTAGATTATGAATAGGGGCAGTTCCTGAAAAAGTTAAACACACATACCTACCATATGGTATAACCAGTCTACTGTTAAGTATTTACGCAAGAGAAATGAAAGCATATGCCCACATAAAGTCTAGTACATGAATGGTCATGGCAGCTTTATCTGTAATAGCCTCAAACTGGAAACAAACCAAATACCTGTCAACAGGTAAATGGATAAACAAATTGTGGTATAAGCAATATACAATGGAATACATAGAGAAATTAAGAACGAACTACTGATTCATAGAACATGAGTGAATCTCAAAATCATAATGCTAAATGAAAGGATCCAAACAAAAAAAGAGTGCATTCTGCATGATTCCATTTATAGAAAGTCCTAGAAGATGAAAACTAAACTATAGTGACAGACAGCAGAATAGTGTTTATCTGAGGATAAGATGAAGGGGTGCAAAGGGGAGGGTGGAAAAGATTAAAAAAGGTATGACAAACTTTTGAAAGTGATGAGTATGTTTATTATATTGATTGTGATGATGGTTTCATGGGTATATACATTTGTCAAAATTAATCATGATGTACACTTTAATGTGTAAAATTACATATTAATTGTAGTTCAGTAAAGCTGATAAAGGGATGTTGCTCTATAAGTGAATATTTAGAAAACAAAAACAATTTTGGAATTTAAAAATTAAAAAACTGAAATGAAAACTTTAGTAGAACCTCAGAAAGAAGGCTGGGAAAATCTCCCAATAATTAGAACAATTACATCAAAGAACTGTAAAATAGAAGCTTAAAAGTGGGGAGGAAATCATACTAGATGGGAAATAGAAAAGCTTAAATAATACGACTTTCAAAAATAGAGAAGAGAGAAAATGGGGGGAGAGAAATTTACCAAAGAAACAATTCAAGAAAATTTCCTGGACACAAAGGACATGAATTTCTTGACCGAGGGGTTCACCAACTGCCCAGCACAATGAATGAAAACAGAGTCACACAAAAGACATCAGTGGAAAGTTTCAAAACACTGGGAACAAAGAGAAGGTACTAAAGTTCTGAGAGGAAAAGAATAAATCACATAGAAAAGGCTTAATATTAGTTCTGCATTAGACTTCTCAATAGCAATGCTAAAAGCTAAATGATAATGGAACACAACCTTCAAAACTCTTATTGAAAATAATTTCTAACTTAAAATTCTATATCCTCAGTCAAACTCTGAACATGCTGTTAGGACAGAATAAGGACTATCGGACATTTTCAGACATGCAGTATCTCAATTTTTTTACAATTTGCTCATGTTTTCTTCCTCAGGAAAGGAGATTTTCTCTTCTGTTGAAGAGTTTGAGGATGGATTTGTGACAGGTACATTAAAAAACTAAGCAAATAAAAAAAACTTGCAATGAAAACCAAAGGATGCAAAAGAAGGGAAAGAAAATTTTAATGTACTATAGGGTTATAGCCATAACAATATAAATTGTAAATATTAATTTGTCCAAAAATTATGACATCATTCTTTTAGAAGAATAGGAAGGCAAAAAAATACACTTAAGGGAATGGAGGTGGAGGAATAGAGCTAAACCCTTATTGTCTATTGCCTGAAGTAAATATTTTTAAAACAAACAAAACAAAAACAAATCAATAAATAGCAGTTTAAGTGTGCTATTTAGAAATATGGAAGCAAATACCGGAAATCTAAAAGCATTGTAAGTAGTGGCTTCTGGGGGGGTAAGAAGGAAACTGTTAGCTTCATTGTAAGACTTGTGAAACTTTAATTTTTTTAATCATGTAAACGTATAGCTTTTATTAAAATTAAAAGAATGAAGAGATGATAGAAGAAAGTTTCCCTGAACCGAAGATAGTTATGTCCAGACTAAAAGACCCTCCAAGTTCCAAGTAGGTGAAGAATAAAAGATTTATGCCTTGATTCAGACTCAAGATATTTCAGAATATGAAACATAAAGAGAAACTCCTAACACTTTCAGAAGAAAAGAAAAAGTCACCCTCAAAAGAACAAAAATAATACTGGCCTCAGACATCTTATCAGGAACTTTATATAGTAGAATAAAAATTTCTGGGAAATATAATTTAAAACCCAGTATTCAATACCCAGAAAATTGTTATGAATGTAAGCAAATAGAGTTTTAGATTCATAGTACTCAGAAAATGTATGTCCAAAGCACCTTTTCTGTTACTGCAGAATATAGCCCAGCAAAAGGCTTCAAGAAATAGTATGATTAAGAGGTTTGTAAATCATGAAGATCTAGTAAAAGCATGTTTCTTTTCTTAACAAAAAAAAATTAAGGCAAATAAAAATCCCAAGAAAAACAAAAAGTTATGTCAGAAACTCATGTTTGTCTAAATATGAAGGAAACAAAAATGTGACATGAGTTTAGCAACTGACCCTTCATGGGACTTATAGTTAATGACACTGGACCCACAGAGAAGGAAATGAAATCCTACCATATTGATTGACTTTGAAAGAACAATATTTACAAAGTCATAATAACATAAACAAGATGTATTGTTTTTAGGTTTTTAGAACCATCATGTGAACAAAACATAAAAAAAAGCTAATTATGTTCATAAAATAGTACATAAAATGATCAAATCTAGTGAAGTAAAAGTTGTCATACTGGTGAAAGAAATTAATATATTGTCTGAAAACAATAGAACAAGAAATGAGATTTAGGTGTGAGATTGAAACTTACAAAGGTGACCAACAGAAAAACTAAAAATAATAATTGTTAAAATTTAGGAAGGACATAGTGTAAGTCAACTAAAGCCTCGTGTTTCCTAGCAAGGAGTCCATAGCTAGTGCCCAAGTTGAATATCAAGATAGAGGTATAAGTATGCCATTTAGAATTAGGCTGCTAACCATCAGAAAAGCCAAATGCAGGAATGGTTCATGGTGGTGGCCTTTGGGACTATATATAAGGGAATAAGGGATATAAGGGATAAAAGGGAATGGAGTGGGTAATTTTCATTTTTCATCCCATGTCCTCTTCCACCGTGCATATTCAAAAAACATTTTAAATGCTTTAAATGAATAAAATAAAAGTTGAATTATGAATATATCCATATTCTGAAATGTGTTAACAGTGAAACACAATGTCTTGACCACCAGGACATGAGTATCTTCGGTATCCGTCATCTGCTTGTCATTAGGCTTTAGGATGGTGACCTTGCTGTAGGTAGAAGGGACAGTCTCTTCATCATTAGTATTTCCTACCCCCAAATAAAGGACAAACTTACAGTGGGCATGAGGTATTGCTGTGATGGCCGTGTGTGCGCACACACACACGCACCAGGGGATTACTTGAAACGTGAAGTGTCTGAGTTACCAGTCAAAATTGCCAAGTTGTTTTTTAATATGCAGTGTGATTCAGAAGAACTAAAAAAATCTCAGTGGAAGTGGAAGTCCATTATTATGACTTACCATGATATATCCAACTGCCACCTAGGACCCACCATTCCAATGGATTTCTACATTAACCTCTGGTCACAATGAGAGTCCTTTGTGTGCTGGTCTTATGAGAGAATCATGTAAGAAATCCGCCTTTAGTTTAAGAGACTCAGAAACACTTTTTCCTTTCTGTTTCTATAACCACGTAACCACCTCTGAGTCCCAACAGACAGACCCTCTCTTGAGTTGGCTAGTTGACCTTCCACTTAGCAGGTGCAAATGGCCTCCTATTCTCCCAGGTCTCCCTCCCCTTTAGTTGTGGGAGGAAGTTCCTATTTTGTACAACTTCTTATATGCCAAGCAAAACCTCCTGTGGACCATATCCAACAGCCCAGATCATGGGCACAGTGTCCCATTGACTCCGAAACTGCAAGCATGTGGGCATAAGCCCCCCAGAGTGATCTGACTCCCCATGATCACACCTACCACCCCGATAGGCAAGTTGCCTAAGGACGGAGTGGCCCACCTGGGGGACCCTGACTCTCAGTATCAGTGAAGGCTCTGGCCTTTCAATCAAATCTGGTGTTCCAGGATGATGGCAGAATTCTGAAGATCGCTTACACAGTACACCTGGAGAAATTCTCCCCTGGCCAAAAATGCAGGCCATCTTACTACTAATTCCTTCAGACTCTTTTCAGTGTCATTGTCTCCTCCACTGATACTTTGATTTATATCATGATTGCATTTTTCTTGGTTTTCATGACCACTTGGTTGTTCTTCCCCTTGGCCCTGGGGGCTGGACCTTTTGCTGGGCATCTATAGGAAAGACCCCAAGTGGAGCGTATTTGCACGGAGGTCAGTGTACCTTGAGCATCATGTAAAGTAGCCATGTTATGCAAAACATACAAAGAAGGTAAGAGCAGAATCCCAACTACGTGAGAGAATTATTGGGGCCAGGGTAGGCTATTAATACTAAATATTTGATCTAAAATGTGCCCGGACACACGTGACACATCCTAACTACTCCTCAGGTGCTAGAAATAATACACCCTGTCAGAATCCAGTCTGTGTCCCCAGCGATGGTCAGCTGGGAGACTCCCCTTGCTTGATGGAGCTCAGAGAAGGGAGAATGTCACTGCAGATGCCCTTGGCTGGAAAAGCATTCAAATAACAGGCTGGTAGCAAAAGTTTGTGACATTTCGATGGCTCTTTGCCTTTGAAAGTGCTCATTTGGGGATGGCCTGTCACCTGCTTCTCTGCCTTGATTCATCATTTTTTTTTCTGGGCAGAAGTACAGAATAATTGAGAATAGAAAGAATTCTGGGTCCAGAGATGGCAGGTGTAGCCAGTCCTCTGTTAAGCTGACAAAACGCAGACATTTCTGACCTTGTGGTCGACACATTACTGTGTATTACAGACACGAATGACCAATTTGCAGGTAATTAGAAGCCAGTTCAATAAGATACTCTATCATGGATTCTACTTAACCCATGACTCAGGCAGCCCGGCGAGGGCTTGCAACCTTGATGTTGACGACTTGAACGTTGTCATTATTCTAGAGACCCTTAAAAGGGCTGGTTAGTACTTAACTACAGTTAATAGTCCATAACCTAAAAAGAAAAAGAAAAATTGTCCATAACCCTGCCCTTTCCCCCTTTACCTCAACAACCCAACATTTGAAGCTAGAAGACAGTGTTGGTGACATTTTCCCCACTGTGCTGGACTCCTCGTCACAAAGGGCAATGTGTGTCCCCGTGGCCTCCTGCCTGGTGTCTAAGCCGCCCTAACAAATTGGTTCTTACATGCCAAGTGGATGTCCTGCTACAGAGCCCCCAGTGGCCGTTCTGTCCTTACCTGCTCCATCCAAATAAAGTTCATGGAAAGGGTCTGCCTTGCAGGTCAGAAAGGGAGATGAAGGACTGGGAATCTACCTTGTATTGTACAGAAAGGACAAGGGTCTTGCTGACCATCAGAAGACCATTTGGGGCAGGGAAGGGAGGGAAAATAAGCAACAAGCAAAAAAGGAAAAACATCTTTGAAAAATCAGGGAGGACAGTTAAGATGTTAAGGGAAATGACAAGCCAGAAGAAATAAGAACTGTTTGGGAGGGGTGCTTGTGAGCTGGACAACTGCCTGTTTTGCTGAGGGTGTTGATGGTGAGAGCAGAACGGGGTGCAGAGAGGAGGGTGAGGGACGAGCATACCAAATGGTGCTGGTGCTCGGTGCTCCTGGACTGGGCCCTTCCACGCTCTGGAGAATCGGCCCTTCTCAACGTCTTAACTCTGCCCTTCCTCACCAAGGAGCCCACTGAGGCCAGGATGTGAAGGCAAAGGACTTCTTCCGCAGGTCACCCTAACCTTTCCAGACATACCAGCTCTCAAAACTTCCCTGATGTGTGCACATTCCGAACCACCCCTTCTCCCATGGACCCTGCTGCCTGAGTTCCCCTGGTCATTAGGGCAGTCTCAGGTGTCCCACCTAGTTGTGAGCTCTCTTCCCCTCTGTCTTTTTCTTTGTTCTTATTTATTTTTGTTTTATTTCAATCTCTCTAGATGCCTAATGGGTCACATCTGAGCTCAGCAAGACACCCTTCAGGGTTTGGGTCGCCTTGCTTCCTAGCCCCATCAGAAAGTGTTCTGAATTTTGAAATCAAAACCTTAGCTTGCCATTTCTTTTTAAAATGTTAGCGATACACTGCCCTCCCCAATTACAGTTGGAGTATTTGACCCCCATCAAGGGTTCCTGGATTTAGCAAAGAAAAGTACAGGATAGCCAAGTAAGTTTGAATTTTAAATGAATAACAAATCATTATATCAATATAAGTATATCTCATAGATTATATGGGATATATACTCAAAAATTTTTTTCAGGGCACCTGGGTGGCTCAGTCTGTTAAGTGTCTGCCTTCAGCTCAGGTCTTCCAGTCAAGGAAAGCCCAGCTCAGAGAGGCCAACAGTTTCCCTCAAGGCGGGGAGTTCTGCCCAGGCCTCTGATCTGGAATCCTGCTCCTTTTCCACCGAACTCTGTTTCCTCTTGCTTTCTTTCGGCCTGCTACACCGTACACACTTGTTATTTTTTTCATGTCAAAAAGGACATGTGTCCTAAAGACACGAGGGGAGACCATGCAAGGGCTCATAGGGGCGTGGTGGGGGGGTGGGTATGGGAGGTGAGCCCGGAGAAGCAGAGTGGGGCAGCTCTCACAGGTAATGGGCATATAATTCTGACTGCCCGCTCCCTGCCGCCTGCTGTCCTGTCAAGGGAAGAGTGCAGTGACTGACAAGAGGCTTTATTTCTGCCACTGAGAGAATGGCTCATAATTTACAGCCCGCTGAGCCAGCTTCCACCACGTCGGTTGAGCCTTCTTTTTGTAGACAGTAATAAATTGTCTTATCACCAGTGCTGACATAACATGCTCCCTTTTAAGTGCACCATAATTTTTATTTTTAAGAGAATATTCATATTTGATGGCACAGCTCATGGGCACCTGAATGCCACCCTGGGAGAGAAGACTTTTTCTTTTTCTTTTCTTTTTTTTTAAAGAAGGTATAATTCAATACCCAAATGCTACTGGCAGGGGTAGACTTGACTTCTAAACAGACACTGGGGACAGGAAGAAATTTCTAGACCCTGGACAGACAGAATGAATTATCCCTCAGCTGGGAGGTATCAAAAGGATGAAAGTGAGACACTTCTAATGGTTCGGATTGCCTTGATTCCTGGCTCCATCAGAAGGTATTCTGAATTTTTAAATCAAAACTTTAGCTTGGCACCTCTTTTTTAAAATATTAGTGATACCTTGCCCTCCCCCAATTCCAATTTGAGCATTCAGTCCCCAGATTTAGCAAATAAAAGTACAGGATAGGGCGCCTGGGTGGCTCAGTGGGTTAAAGCCTCTGCCTTCGGCTCAGGTCATGATCTCAGGGTCCTGGGATCAAGGCCCACATCGGGCTCTCTGCTCAGCGGGGAGACTGCTTCCTCCTCTCTCTCTGCCTACTTGTAATCTCTCTCTGTCAAATAAATAAATAAAATCTTAAAAAAAAAAGTACAGGATAGTCAGGTAAGTTTGAATTTTAGATAAATAACAAATCATTAGTAAATCATTAGTATAAGTATATCCCACACTACAGTTGGGATGTACTTATACTGAAAAAATTTTTTGTTTGTTTATCTGAAATTCAAATTTAACTGGGCATCTAGTATTTATCTGTCAACCTCACCAACAAATCCCTCAACCATTCTATGGAGACGTTTAACCCCAGACCCATAGTTAATGCACACTCTCTGATGTGGCCACATCTCTGCTTCTGGAAGAGGGTGTATCACTTGTCTTTTTATTCCAAAGAGGCAGCTTTGCCACCACCAAGGGACTCACTTTTTCGACTTCTCCCTGACAGGGAGGTCTGAAGAGTGACACAGATAATCAAGGCAGCTCCTGAGCCGGCAGCCACCCAAATTGTTCCCACATCAGCTGCTCTGGCCTCCCTCAGGGGCTTCAGTGGGGTGGGGAGTTCAGGCAGGGCTTTTCCCTCCTTCTGTCTCCTCTAGGGGGCGACAGTGCAGCCTCCTGATCCCCAGGGAGCAGTCCAGGAGGGACTCCACCCGCTCCAGGAGCACAGCTCTGGATGGGTATGCTGCAGATGGTCACCAAGGACCAGTGATTCCCCGACGTCTGCCCTCTGTTTCAACTGACCCATGGATAGACCAGCTTCCCTTTCCCTCCGGGCTCCTCGTGCCTTGATCAGCATCCAAGGATTTCCCTTGCTCTTTGGCAGGAAGAGACAGGGACCTCTGAGCTACAGTGCAGCTTCCTCCCTCTGTCTTTTGTCTCCTGCCTTCACAACCAACCCCTCGCCCCCAGGAGAACATTTGCTAGCTCACTTAACCTCAGGGGGTGGGAGGCCTTAGGCAAGGCCCTTCTTCCCTCTGAGTCCTCACCTTTTTATCTGTATAAAGAGAGAAAGGATCACCACTGCTCGGGGTGGTTTTAAAAACGAAAGAGACGCAGATGTACACGCTAGCTTTACAGAGGCCTCAGTAAATCAATGTGAGCGGTTTTTCTCTTCCTGGGCCACTCCCCTCTCCCCCCTTCCTTGCCTGATCCCTTCTTTCCTATCACGCACCCATCAGGAGGGAACTAATGCTGCTGGGGATGTGTGCTCCCGCTGGGGCTGGGCTGTGGTGGAGATGCCAGGCTAGCCCCGTGGGGCCGGCCGGCCTGCCCGGAACACATCTGTGCTAACACAGCTGCACATACACAGACCCTTCCAGCACCCTCTACATTTACAAGGAGCAATCGGTTATCACCAAACCTCTGGTTTTAAAATCATAGCTCTTCCATGACGCGCCAGGCCCAAGTCAGAGTACTTTATCGACACTGACTCATTTTAGGTGAACACGAATGTTAAACCCGTCTTATGCTCAGTTGGGAAAACTGAGGCTCAGTGAGGTTAACCAATTCGCCCAAGGTCACACAGCTAGGAAGTGGCAGAGCTGGAATGAAAACTGAGATGGTCGGCTCGAACCATAGTGAATGGTGCCTCTCATAATCCCGCGTGGGCAGTCCCGCTCCATTTGGACCCTTCCCTTTCTATTCCGTGGGACAGAACGCGAGCATTGCCTCCTGTCACCGGGCCTGTTGCGTGCCGTGCGTGCTCTATGAGCTTTGAGAGGCCCCGTTTGGCCGTGAGTGAGAAGGTTCCCAAGGTGAGGAATGAATTAGGTGTCCCTCTTCAGGGCGGTGACCCCCTGTGGCCTGCGTTGCCTACGTGCTTGGGAGGAAGCACACTGCTCCCTTTTACTGGTTTCTAGTGCAAGATCAAGTTTATAGGATGGAGGGAGAAAGGGCTTATGAGGAGGCAGAGAAAAAGTAAGACTTAGGGACTTGGCTCTAATCCAGAGAAAGAAGAGCTGAACACCAAATCATCCTAGCCCCAGATTGTCATTTGGTTACCAAATTTCCCACCTTTTAAAAATGACAGTATCAGACGGCAGAGGCTGTTATTACTGCTGGAGTTCACCTCCACGGGAGGAACCGGAGGGATGGCAGCATCCCCTGGGCTGTCAGTATGGCTGAGCCTGCAAAGGGCAGAGACTCCCACGTCTCGCTCCTCGAGGGAACAGAGTAGGGGCTTGTTGGGGCCATGGATCCCTCGGCTGCCAGTGAGCTTGGGTGGAGAGAAAACACAGCGGGAAGGATTTTGGCTGGGTTGGCGATCTGGGAGAACTTAGACTATAAATAGTGAGGAGGATGTAAAAAGCCTCAAGGGGATTTTGGAAGCCCTAAATCCACCACGTAGATCCAAGCAGGATACCAGGGACCATTTAGGTTTTAGTAACGTCTAAATGGAACTCGGCACGGTGCCCGACCGCCCCACGCTTCTGCTGTCACCACAGCCCTTGCCCGTGTCTGCCAAACCGACGACACACATCTCAGGGAGGTTGGCTGCCAGCTTGCAAGAGGCAAGGTCTGCCCTTGCACAGATCACCTCACTCGCTCTCCACAAAGAGGTACCAGTTTGAGTATCATGAATGGCGGAGGAAACTGAGGCCCGGGATCATAAGCGACCTGTTGGAAGTGGCTCAGCTCTCAAGGGCCAGGCTGGATTCCACTCTCAGCCCACGGCTCACACCCCTCCCGGCTGGCCTACTGTGCCTCAGAAGCCGGGCTGGGCAGCAGAGGCCCATCCTCAGGCAGTCCCGTAGGAAGTTACCCTAAAATCAGCAGAAAATCAAAGCAGCATGTGGAAAGACATGTTAAAGCCTTGGTGCCTTTCTCCTTGGAGTCTTGGGTCATCAGCCTTCTCTCATCTACACCGACCCTGCTTCACTTCCTGCGTTGACTCGTCATAAAGCCCCTTTGCCGGACGCCTGGGTGGCTCAGTCGGTTAAGCGGCTACCTTCGCCTCAGGTCACGATCCCAGGGTGCTGGGATGGAGTCCGGATTTGGGCTCCTTGCTCAGCAGGGATCCTGCTTCTCTCTCTCCCTCTGCTTGCTGCTCTGCTTGCTTGTGCTCTCTCTCTCTCTCTGACAAATAAATAAATAAAATCTTTTAAAAAAAATAAAAATAAAGCCCCTTTGCACTCCTGTGCTCCCGCTCAGACAGCATGAAGCCTGCCCTGGTCACAGGCCTGTGCAGCAGAAACTGAGACCAAGCTCTCGTGCCCATGGCCCTGTGTCCACGGCTGGCTCCCGGGTATCTACAATCGAGTCTTCTGGTCTTGACTCTTTCAGGAAAATCGCTGTCACCTAATATTGAGAGAAAGATAACCTGGAAAGGGTGACATTTAGGATTATAGCTGGCAGTCCCATTTGTAGAAAAAAAAAATCCAGGACTCTAGTTAATTTTTTTTTTTTAATGTATTGGATTCCCTTCGCCGCAGTGTCTACCCACATCAGACCAGCCAGTCCCTTCCCCAAGGTTCTGGAAGAGGAAAATACTAGATCTGAGGTCCTACCTTGTTTAAACAAGGGTAGAAACAAGACCACCAGGGCTAAAGAGTCATCTTACCAGTGAGGAAAAGCCCATGGAGCCCCAAGAGATGAAAAGCAGCTATTGAGACCTGACGCCCAGTCAGGCACTGATCTGGGTGTGAGATCCCGTGACCAGTCATCATTGTTGGGCCACAAAGCATAAGGCCGTATGGCCAGGGTGAGCAATTCTGCCTGGGGACAAAGACAGCAAGGCCTGGCGCTTGGGAGGGGTACTTTCGGTTAAGGAAAGCTTCACAGAGGAGGGGACCTGTGGTGCAGGTCTGTGAGCATGAGTGTGCGGAAAGCCAAGAGAGGCATGCCCAGGGAGGAAGTGGTGAGAGCCAAGCTGCCCGGGCCTGAATGGCTAGTTAGCTGGGAACAGCATTTGGCTCCATGGCGGGGCAGGAAGAGCGAGAAAGATAGCACCAGCTGGCGAAGGCATGAGGGCTGCGTCCCTGACCTTGGGCTCCACCCTGTCGGCGCCAAAGACTTGACATGGTCAAAGGTAACTAAGCCTCAGGTCATTGGGTTGGGGGGACCGCAGGCTGGAGCCAGGTTCACCACGTGGGAAGTGATCACGACACCCCGTGTGTGCGTGATGAGGACCTTGGCAGGGATGGGGGTGGTGGGGAAGGGGAGGAAGGAACGGGATGAGAGGTCAGACTCAGGTGGAGACTACTCGGGGGTCACTGAGGGAATGGCCCATCTGTGAATGCCATGGAGGGCCTTCGAGGGCAGTGTCTGGGCAGGTTGGAGGCGAGGAGGCTGATGTAGGTCACTCTGGGTTTAAGAGGCCCAAGACAGTGAAGGTGTTGAGTAGAGAAATGAAGCTGTGGCCCTCTGAAGACAGAGTAAGGCTGCAGACAGAGAGGTTTGAGAACCTCTGAGGAGAGGCTGGTTGGAGCGGTGGGAGCATTCCTCCTCGCCTTCCATTCTTCTTGGGATCAAGTCCAAGTTCTTGCCAGGGTTGATGAACTGTTACAGCCTAGCCTCTGCCCATCCTTCCTGTCCCCTCTTATTCCATCCCCTCTGCCTTGATAGCTTTTCTACCACAGCACTTTCTTCCAGCCTCAAGGCCTTTGCACACACTGATCCTCCTGTCGGGCGCCCTGCAGGGAAATGGGTAACACCTGGGGAACCCAGCTTATGCTAACCTCAGCTTCTCTCTTGCCAGTGTCACTAAGTCCCTTATTGTGAGTAATTGGTGTGGTTTCTAATTTCCCACTTAGACCTGACTGGTGATCCAGTCCCCTGGACTGTTTATTGTAGTTACTGTTTATTTGTTGAGCTCAGCTTAAAAGTCACTTCCATCAGGAAGCCTGAACCTCTTAGTTCAGTGCTCTTCTAGGATCTGACAGACCCCACAGGGCATGGTGGGGGGAAATCATAGGAGACCTTGGGGGCTTCATAAGGACTTCGATTTTGCTCTGCATGAGACTAGAGGCCTTGAGAGAACTCTGAGCCAAGGAGTGGCTGAATTGACCTCCGTTTTCATGTGATCCTCTGTGTTGAGGCTACTTTCAAGGGGGCAAGGGCAGAATAGGGGGGCATTTTAGGAGGCTACTGAGTTCTTCCAGGTAAGGGATGAGAGTAGTAGTGGCGGGAGTGGTGACAAGTGGTCAAACTCTCCTCGGACTGCCAATGTAGAAACAACCAGATTCACTGGCAGCCCAGGAGCGAGTGTGAGTGGAGGGCTCAAGGTGGCCCACAGGCTTTGGAGTGGCCCTTTACTGTCATGGAGAAAAGTTGGCGGGGGCAGGGCAGGGAAGATCAGGAGCTTGGTTTTTGTGATGTGCCTTAGCTACCCCAGCGGAGCAGCCGTAGGCTGTCTGGAGCTCAGGAGCGAGCTCCAAGCCAGCGACACGTGAGGGTCGAGGAGAGAGAAGTCAAAGAACTGGGGCCGGGGCTCAGAAGGCTAAGAAGGAAATGTCTGTGGGAACTGGGAGGGGCAGCTACTGAGCAGGGAGGAGAAGCAGGCAGGTGGGGAGGGGTGCCCTGGGGGCCACAGGAGGAATGCTGGAGGGACAAGAGGCTCCGTGCCTGCCAAATGCTGCTGGAGGGGTTCCTAGAATGAGGACTCAGAACGGACCCCTGGATTGAGCAGCTCGGGGGTGCTGGTAACCGCGACAGCACGTGGGGATATGACCTGATTGAAGTGAGTTTGAGACAGGGAGTTAGAGGAGCCAAGACAGTGGGTGAAGGCAACTCTTTTGAGCAACTCTTTTGAGGGAAGAAACAAAATTGAAGGGTAGCTTCCATTTTTTTCCAAGGTTTTTTTTTTTTATTTTTAAAAATTTTTAAAGGTGGATGGAGTAATAGCCTGTTTTCATGAGAGAGAGATAATTCAGCAGGAGAAACTCGACCAAGAGAAGTACACAGAGATAATTCAGCAGCTGGCACAGAGACACCCTTGTGAGAGGGGGTGGGGTCGGGCGAGATGGGAGTAGAGGTGCTCCCCGGGAGCAGGGCATGCCCACCCACAGCGAGGGTGGGGGCAGGGCGGGGGGCCAGGCAGAGCCACAGGGCTGGTGCGGTGGGGCGGGGGAGGTCTCTCCTTGGAAAGAGTTAAGGAGGAAGGAGGCAAGCTAGGAGGGGGAGGACACGTGGGAGTTGCAGAAAGAAGGTAGAAACAGCCATTGAGAACAGTGGGTTTGGGTTTTCAGCATGACTGCGGAGGTGTGCAATGAGGAATGTCCGGGGAGACCCAAGGTGGTTTTGTTTCTTCTCCAACTGTGGTTGGTTGGTTGGTTGGTTGCCCCTGCGAGTGCAGCTGCTGAGTCAGGAGGGAGCTGGGTCCAGGATGACACTCAGGTGAAGACCGAAGTGACGTTTCCCAGGACCTTGCCTGCGAAGCAAGGAGGAGGGGAAGGTGGCATGAAGGGGCAGGATGGTGATGGTGCCTTTGCAGTGTGAGGCGCTCCAGTAAATATGCCGCTGAGGAAATGATCTGGGGAGAAGAAAAGAGGACCGAATGGGTCAGAAGTGTGCGCAACCAGCAGAGCAAGATCCCACAGAGGGAGGGATGCAACAAGGGAGGAGTGGCTTTGGAGGGGGACAGGGAGACCCCCTTCCCCAGGGGCAGGAGGGCACAAAAGTGACCGTGTTTGTGCCTTCTGGCCTTTGTTTCCTTGGAGGAAGAGAGAAGCTGGAGGGTGGGATCTACTTTCCAGGGAGGGCAACTTTCCAGGAGGAATCCCAACAGCCAGTTCTGCTGGCCTCTGCAGCCGGGCTACCTTGCTTGCATCCCCTAGGATGCACTCTCCCCACTTTCTATTTATAGACCCCGGTTCCCAAATGATTCTTGTGGAGAAAGGACTCGACAAGCTAGCTCTTCTTCTAGCTCTTCTGTCTAGCTCTTCTTCTCCCTGGCCTGTGACTGCAAACCCCCGACTCCCACCTCATCTTCTGCCTCGCTCCATTTGCCGTGACTATGAAGGGAGCCAACTTCTAATTTATTCTCACTCGGGAAGAGTACTTAGGCAATGAACCCGAAACTCAGCCTGGAGTCAGAGTGATGTCTTCACACAGGAATAAAATGTATAGCCTGCTTCTGGTGTGCCAGACTTGGGTAAAGTGCAATGTGATCCTGAGGCTCTGCTTGGCACGAGGTTAGGGGGCTGGCCTCCGGGCATCCCCCCTTCCTTCTCTCCCTCCTTTCAATATTCACTTGTGGTCTGCCCTGTGCCAGCAGGATCTATAGGAAGGTGATATAACAGAAGCAGAGTGCCCATCCAATGGCCTTCCTAAAGCAGCCTTTTTTTTTTTTTAAGATTTTATTTATTTGACAGAGAGAGAGATCACAAGTAGGCAGAGAGGCAGGCAGAGAGAGGAGGAGGCAGGCTCCCCACTGAGCAGAGAGCCCGATGCTGGCTTGATCCCAGGACCCTGAGATCATGACCTGAGCCGAAGGCAGAGGCTTTAACCCACTGAGCCACCCAGGCGCCCCCTTACAGCAACCTCTTGCAAACAGATCTCTGGTGTTGCCCGCTCCAGGCAGTAATGTTTCCCCAGGAGAAAAACCAAGACCCCTACAAACCAACTGGGTAACCCATTCATGTGGTCAATGATGACTTGGCCAATGGGGTGGGCTTGTGACCCAGCTTTGATCAGTAGGGCCAGAGGGGAGATGAGTTGGGTGTCCCGCCCTTCCATCCTCGCTATCTTGAGAGAATAAAGTGCTCCAGTCTGGGAGAGTAATTTAGGCACAGGAGGGGAAAGCCAGGTGAAGTACAGAAAAGCTATCTTTTTTCTTTTTATTAAAGAGTTTATTTATTTATTTGACAGAGAGAGAGAGTGCACGTGCATGTGTGCATGTGCGCACACAAGCAGGGGGAGTTGGAGAGGGAGAAGCATGTTCCCCACTGAATGGGGATCCCGATGCGGGGCTCAATCCCAGGATCCCAGATCATGACCTGAGCTGAAGGCAGACATTTAACCTACTGAGCCACCCAGGTGCACCCAGAAAAGCTATCTCAAGCCCTGACATCACTGAACTGCTGAATTAACAACACGGGTTCCACCTATCACCAAATTCCATCTTTACTGTTCATGCTCCGTTTACTTGGGTGTTTTAGCACTTAAAACCAAAGGCATTTTAATTGCTGTGTGGAGGAGGAAGTAAACAATTGTCTATCACACATGGCTCTGGGCCTCCTGGAAGCCATGGCAAAAAGGGAAACCAGACAAACTGCAAAGTTCTCATTGTTAGTCGGGAAGAGCGTCTCTGGGAGTTTCTGCTTTTTTGCTCCTAAGTTCCTTGTTTGACACTAAATTTCCACGTGGGAGTTTATGAAAGGAACACTAAGATACATAATTGTGAGATAATTGTCTTGCAGGAGAAGCAGTTTTTACAAGGCTCTTTCTTAAGACAATGAGGATCTAGATATAAAGGGAAAGTCTAACCAGAGAGGCAAAGAGTGGGCAGGAGTGGAGTGGGCTTCCTGCTGCTCCATTCCCTTCCCCACCTCGGATGGCCAAACAACCACCCCCTCCCAACCCCCCTGCCCCAATGAGTGGAGTAGAGTCCAATAGGAATCAGAGCCCACACTGAGGAGACAAGATCTATGGGCATTTACACAGAGTAGAAGGCAGAGCTCTGAGAAGGACGGAGAAGGGGAAGACCCCTGACCCACCAATCAGAGGGAGCAGCTGTGGGTGGGATCTGGGATGGATGAAAAGGAGAGAAAAGAGGAATGTGAATGGGAGAAAGTGCAACCAGCTGGGGGACCCGGGTTTGTAGACACCCAGGGCCAGGAAACAGTTTCTCGGGGAATGGGGTGAAGGGGCGGGAGATAGGGAGAGCTCTTACCTTTCCTAGGCTCTCCCTTGTCCAGGATGCTAAAATTTGAGAAAACGTGCAACCAGGCATGGCTGAGGGTAGCACGTTTCCATGCCCACACGTGAATCCCACAGAGGGACAGAGAGTGCAGCCTTGCCCCATTCATCCCGCTCACTCTGCGGCTCCTGGGGCCCAGCAGCAGCGTCCCCACTACCACCACTGTTGAGTGCTTACTCAGCAGAAGCAGGTGCTGGCCCCAGGGCTCTGTATTCATCAGCTCCTGCCAGGCTCCCAGGGCCTGGCCCGGGGACAGCACCATGACTGGAGCAATGTGCCTGAGGTGGCCCATGACTCCTGGTGAAGCCAGGCTTTGAGTGCAGGCTCTTCTCCAATATCCTGAAAGTGGTGTGCATCCGATGTTCTTCGAGGAAGCACCACTCCCACCCCCGCCCAGCCCGCTGGACCAAGCACAGCTCCAAAATGCAATTTCTCAGTAAAGCGTTTGTGGCTTAAATGGATGTGACTTCTTTTTTTTTTAAAGATTTTATTTATTTACTTGACAGAGAAAGAGAGAGAGAGAGAGAGAGATCACAAGTAGGCAGAGAGGTAGGCAGAGAGGCAAGCAGTGGGAGAGGGGAAGCAGGCTCCCTGCTGAGCAGAAAGCCCAATGCCTGGCTCGATCCCAGGACACTGAGATCATGACCTGAACCTAAGGCAGAGGCTTAACCAACTGAGCCACCCAGGTGCCCCACGGATGTGACTTCTACACTGAATTTCTGTTTCAATGCACCACAGGACGCTGTATGATGCCTTGTACTGCCCAGAGGTCCTAGCAGTACTGGGCATTCCTTGGCCCAAGGTGTGCAATTCTGTATGGGCTGTGACGGGCTCAAGTGTGGGCCCGAGAACACAGAATTCAAGAACATCTTTCCAGTGATGACCCCTCCCTCCTCTTGTCTGATTGGGGAAGATTCTAGTATAGATACCACTTCTTTGTATTAGCATTTTCTAAAACTGAAATAGGGGGGCACCTGGTGGCTCAGTCTGCTTTTAGCTCTGCTCATGATCTCAGGCTCCTGGGATCAAGCCCTAAGTCGGGCTCCCGGCTCAGTGGGAAGTCTGCTGCCCATTCCCTGCTCATGCTCTCTTGCTCTCTCTCTCCAATAAATAAATAAAATAATCTTTAAAAACCTTCTGAAATATGACCAGACTCCAATCACCTTTCTGGTCCATGTCTTGTCCCTCTCCAGGCTTTCTGACCTAAGGGGACCGAAGGCCTCTCACCCGCATTCCCCCAAGCCCCTGCCCCGAGCTCTGGGACTCTCAAGGGCCATCTGGAGAGCTGGAGCCCAAGTGAGGAGCAGATCCCTCTCCCTGCAGGAAGACCAGCCAAGTTTTATTACAGATCCTATCACAATGCAAGGGCTGGTACTTCTGTGATTGAGCTGATTCTGTCACCGAGTAAATCAATAGGAAACCCACAAGAGTGATTTGATTTAGGATGTTCATTTTGGGAAGCTGGTCTTCCCATAACATTGAAGCCAAGACAGTTGCCCAGGCACTTCCACAATAAATGCAAAGTTTAGCATGAAAGGACCAGATCTGTTAATAAAATAAATTCAGAACCCACCAAATCAAAATTCAGATGCATTTTAGGCTCCTCGGTTCAGTGGGCTGAAGCCCTTCATCTACCAAATTATTATGGAAAAACCCTTATCTCTGCCTGTCAAAATCTCTGCTGTCTTGGGAGGACCCTCTTGGGAGGGACGAGTTGCTTCACAATAACTTAGATTATGTGCAGTGTACCATTATTTTGAAGAGGGCCATATACTTGAAGAAGTACAACACAGGATCTGGGACAGAGCCAAGGCACAGTCCAGGGGCCAGAAAGGTGACAGGTGTTGGCCAGATGTGTTGCCGGTAAGTTACAGAGTGAGACCTCTAATGTGGCCCCCTGACTCGGTCCAGCGTGCCTTCTCTGTGGACAGGTAGGGTGACCTCAGGAAGAGACAGGCTGAGGTTTCTGGCTATGTGTCCACTGGATAGGGGTGGTATGTTTGATAAGTCAGCCTCGCTTACCCCAAGGCCTGCTGTTTCTTCAGTGGGTAGGGGCGGGCAGGTGTCTAGGGATGCAAGGGGCCTGCATTCTGCAGTGTGGGACAGGCCTTGACTACCTGCCCAGGGAGCTGACCCCACCTGGCCTAGGTGGAGGAAGGTAGGAGAAGTTGCGTCTAGGGCAGAAAAGAGAAAAACGCGTGGGAAATCAATCCCTGGGTTCCAAGAGGGGCCCCTGGTAGGAGCCCTTGTGAATAAGGATTTGGCTTGTCCCTGTTGGGCCTCCCACCACACCTCCCGTTCTCCCACCTCCATTCGGGGTGACTCACGCCTGCAGAAAGATGAATCATGTGGGTTACGAAACCAAAGGGCTCCTGAAAGGGAGGCTGGAAAGGACCCGGGGAAGCCACCTCCATGGATCCTGCTCTCTCCCCACCCCTCCTGCCCCTCCTTGCCCAAGCCCTTCGTGCCAAGCCACAGACTCAAGTGAGCTCCATACAGGCATTTTTTCTAGATACTGAACATCAGCTCCCTGGTTTTGCCTTCCCACCTCAAGGCCTCCTGGGCCTATGTTTTGTTTCCTCTCCTGTATTAATCAGGGTAAAGGCTTGCTTTCCCCATGAGGTCAGTGGGGACTGACAGGTCCTGAAAGTAATGGGAGAAGAGATCCGGAAGGGGTCCTTGCCTCTCACCATTTGCTCCTTCACAGTGTGAACATTTCTGTAATTCTCCAGGGTGCACCAGATAATTAGCTAGTGTATTCTAGGGTGCTCAGGGCAGCAGGGGCAAGGATGATTCAACTCACTTTCCCACTGACTGGTCCCAGCTCCATGAGAGCTTTTAAGAGTCCGCACAGGTGAACACCTAACATGTGGCGGGCCGTGAGCTCGTAAACACAAACGTTTATGGGCAGCTTATGGCATGGCAAGAGCTCATGTCATCCTCAGAACAGCCCTACGGGGTAGATACCATTGTTATCCCCATTTACAGGCGGAGCCCCGCGCTCAACAAGGACAGCAACGTGCCCGAGATCACGCAGAACCAAGTGGACAGCTTGGGGATCTACCTGTACCGCCTGCCTCCCGAGGAGGTCTGGAGCCTCGGGGCTGTACCCGTGGGGTTCTCCTGCGCGCTCACCGAACCGGCTTATCTGTCCATCGTCTTGCCCCACATCAGGCCTCCTTCCGAACAGGGCCATGACTCTGCCTTTCCTTGCGGCTACTTTCTCTTAGAACCCAGAGCCCTGGCAAGCCCACCATCTCACCCCGAGATGAGCAAGGCCACCCTTAAAGGTGATTAAACTTGACCTGGTGAATGAGGCCTCCACGATGCCCGACGGGTGGGAGGGCGCTGCGGCCTTGGCCCGCCCGTCCGCACTCACCTGAGGGGCCCCTGGGGCCCTCGGGGCTCCTGGTGGAACCCGCGGGGCCAAGGCCGCCGCTCGGGGCCGCCTGGGTCTGTCTGTCCCGAGAGCCCCAAAAGTCTGCGAGAAGTTCCCCGGTGGGGGGCGTTTCGGGCCGCCCGCGCCGCCCGGCCCGCGGCTTGCGCCCGTCCCGGTGCGGGCCGCACGAGCGCGGGCCCAGGGGCGCCACCGGGCCGCCTGTCATGATTTCTTTGAATTGAGCAGATTTTTGCCACCTCCTTCAACCCTGATTTTCAAATCGTTTTGTAAGTTTCTAATTGCCTCTATTAAATCTCTTCCTTCTTATAATAGTATGTTTTCTGAGCAAACCCTATCTGATACAACATATGATATAA
>LNAC01000629.1:123305-140866 GCA_002007465.1 Ailurus styani
GGGCAGTTCCGCGGGCCGAGGGGCCCGGCGCGGGCACCTGCCCGGCGTGGCGGGAGAGGGAGCCAGTCTCGGGCGCCGCGCTCTGCCTGCGGGCGCTGTCCTCAGTGCCCACCACGCTCTCCCTGGCCTCGGAGCCCCGGCTCCGCTGCTCCGGCTCCGCCGGCCTCGACGGGTGGCGCGGGGCTCCAGACCCCGAGCGCGCGCCAGGGTGGCCCGCCGCGGCTTGGCGGTGACAGGCGCGTGGCCCAGAGTCTCGGGGTCCTGGAGTCCCGGGCTCCCTCAGCGGCTCCGGGAGGGGAGGGAGGGCGGCCAGCTGCCGGAGTCTGGAAGCATTCGTCAGAGGCTTTGCGGGCAGCTCAGGGCTCTGTAGCCTCGCAAGGGGCTGGAGGCAGGGGGGGCCGCGGTGGAAAACCCCCCNCCCAGGAATTTGCTTTGTTTCTAGGCTTCTGTGGGTGTTCCAAAGGCAGCTCTCCGCATACTGGCTGTATGACCTTAGGCAAGTCATTTCCCCATCTTCCTCATCTTTAGGGCAGTTGTTGGGAAGGTGCATGTTGTCTGGCAGCAAAACCCCAGGGCTGGTCAAGCCCTGGCCAGTGAGCCCAGAATCCTCCCACGGCCTGGGCTGTCGCCGTGACTGGGTTGGTAAGAGAGGACAAGCCCTGGACAGGAAGGTGGCATAGCTCCAAAGGACCCTCGAGGCAGGTCCCTTTCCCCTGCCCCACAGAGAGGCAGTGGGGCAAGGGGCTGATTTACTGCCGGTCGAGGGGCTGCAGGGGACTGAAGCGTGCTGTCCTACCAGGGGACCTTTGAGCGCAGTCAACAAATCTCCTACAAACTATACACTTAGAGGATCAAGCGAATTGACAGGGAAGCACCAGCTCATAACTCAAACTGTAATGCCAGGCAGTGTTAAATTTAGTTTCATCATTACCTGTGACAGAAGCCAGCAAAGTGTGGTGTGCCCCTAATGTAAATGACATTTCTTCTGCATCCTAAGTCCCACACAGACGCTGCTAATGTGAGATGTGTGGCCTTCTGGAAAAGTAGATTCTGCTGCTTGCTCTGTACTTCACATGGTGGGTGTGAGTGTGTCTGGGAGAATGCCATCCTATCTTTTGTGTATCTATATCTGTCCATCTGTATGGACTGCTCAGGTCTCTGCAAACATCCCGTGATTGGAGTTTTTGCCTTTGGGCAGCACTGGCTTCGTTTCTGCCTGTGGTTCCTAAATCTCCCTGGCTGATGGAAAGTGGTCCTCAGGCTTCCATCCCCATTCATTGCTAAGCCACCCGCCGGTGCTGGCTCCTGCTACACCTCACTGCTCTGCCCAGGTCGCCTGGCAATTTGTCTTCAGCTAAAAGTGACTCTTCAGCTGCACGGTAAATTACAAAGTGCCTGGGTTTCTGGCTCCTGTAATTAAAGGAGCAGGGGGGAACTGAAGTTGAGCTGTAAGGCTCCCGGACTTTGCCACGACATACACACGCAGTGGATTCCCCCTCACGGTTCCTGTCCACCAGCATCAGAAATGCCGGGGCTTGAAACAACTTCTGTCAGACCCACCCGAGTTGAATTTCATACGCAAAGTCTGCTGTTCTCATTTTGCCCGTGGGGGAGGGTCCTTCAGGTATGTACCTGCCCCGACCTGGGACATTCTCGGGGAGTCTCTCCACGTCTCCCCAGCTCTGTCCAGTGCAGCCGGGTGGGGGCTGCACATAGCCTGGTCGACTCAGCTGGGAGGCAGGGTGCTGGCGCTGGGGATGCCACTATGGAGACCTTGGGAAACGGAGGGGATTAGTTGGTTGGGGATCTGGGCTGTCTCAGAGGCGTGTGCGTGTGTGCGCGCACGCGTGTGTGTGTGTGTGTGTGTGTGTGTGTGTGTGTGTGTGTGTGTATGCGAGATTACTCAAGGAGAGCCTATTACTCTTTATTCCCAAACCAGCTTTTCTCCCTCCCTCCCCCAAGTGAACTACTAACGTGGAAAAGGCCTGGAGCATTCCACCCTCTACCTACTCAATAAGAACTCTTTAAAAAAACCTTATTTGCCTTTTTCAGCCAGGAGAATTTGTGACTCATAAATAAGACGTAGATATTATTAGCTTTGATTTATGGATAAGTAAACGGAGGGGAAGCAAGGCATCAAAGCTGTTTGTGTCTACACAGTGCCTGTCACCTCTGACAATTAGGCTCCCTGCTTTTTGTCTGCTGCTACATTCTCTGGTCTAAGTGTCCTTTGTGTGACTCTTTCCCCAAACCCTTAATGGGCAATTAGTGTTATGCCCGGTACCTGCCCTGACTCACAGCCCTGCTTTTCTCGTGGGCCTTTGCGAAGCTCTAACTTCTGGCTCAAATGTTTTACTCCCTCCCGTGCAACTAATAACCCAATTCCATGTATTTTACATGGTGCAAAGGTAATTGAGGTGGTTATTCAGGTGGAAGGTTATTCACCTTTCTTGAACATGGAAGCCTTTCAGATCGATCATGGCTCTGGATCTTTTCCTTTGAAAAATGTGCATTGTCAGGAACCAGACAAACTAACCTCTTTTTTACTTGTTTATTCCTCATGATACTTGAGGTCCTAGATAATGGACCACAATGAGAAAGAAAGAGAGAAAGGGAAAAAGAAAGAAAGAAAGAAAAGTTTGAAACACTCAAATGTCATTACTGATAGAGGGCAGAACTATGTGGATAATCTAAGAGAACCTAGAGACTATTATAAGTAGTCATAGAATTGAGCAGGATGCTTGATCAACAGTAGCAACCTATCCAAGAGCAGCATTCAAGAAGATAAAAGAAGTGATAATACACTCTAGCATAAAAGCCGTTAGAAACCCAGGAATACATTTTTGAAAAAAAATGTGAAACTTACCAGGAGAAGATTTTAAAATATTTGAAAGACGTATTGAAGAAAAGGTCTGAGTAATGGAGGAATAAGCTACGTTCATGGATTGGAGGACTGATTATCATATGCCTCCCCTCACCCCATTAATCTCTAAATTCAGCGTGATTTAGTTGACATGCCAACAGGGTTTTATATGGGATATAAGATCACACAAACGTATCCTGAAATTCACATGGAAGAGTAAGTAAGCTCCCAGAATCCCTGCGACAACTCTGAGAAGGAAGGAAAGGGAGGGGAGCGTGTTCTGCCAGAGAACAAAACTTCCCATGAAGCTGGGGTGATCATGACAGTTGGACGTTGGCCCCGGGGACAGTCCCACCCAACAGTGGAATCGACTTAAACCCAGGCAGGTGTGGGAACTTGTACGTGCGAAAAGGAGTGTCACAGATGGATGGGAAAGGGTGGGCATTTCGGTCAACGGTGCCACGAGAATTGACTTGGGAAACAATCAAATCCTGACCTCACCTCAAACTACCCAAAAGTAAATGCCAGCTAGAAATAACCAGAGAGGAATACCTTTATGGCTTTGGGACAGGAAAGGATTTCTTAAACAAAACACAAAAAGAACAAATAAAGGAAGAGATTGATCCATGAAGACTTCTGTACAACACATCATAACAGAGTGAGTATAAAAGCACATAATATAATAGACTAGAAAAAGTATTTATGGCATATAACGTGCAAGTTAGTGCATGGGTTATTTAAAAAGCTATAAATCGGGGTGCCTAGGTGGCTGTCAGTTAAGCATCTGCCTTCGGCTCAGGTCATGATCCCAGGGTCCTGGAATCGAGTCCTGCATCGGGCTCCAGTCCCCCATCAGGCTCCCTGCTCAGTGGGGAGTCTGCTTCTCCCTCTCCCTCTGCCCCTCCTCCCTGCTCTGTGCACTTTCTCTCTCAAATAAATAAAATAAAAAGCAATCAAATAAATCAATAAGTAAAAGAGAAATGCCAGGTAGAAAAGTGGAGAAGTATATGCAAGGGGATTCAATGCCCTATCTGAAGCATCCACCTCAAGTTCAGGTTAGGAGTAGCCCCTGGGTGGGGGTGGGGTACTTGGAAAAAACTGGGAGAGGGATGTAAAGTGGCCAGGAAACTCGAGAAAAGTCGCTCAGCCTCCTGGGGAGTAATGGGAACAACACAACATGAGGCAGTAATGAGGGAGATTGCTTCATGCCATCGGATTGGCAGATGTGCAGAAGTGTTCGTGTCAAGTGCTGGTGAGGACGTGGAGCCCACGGAGCTTCCCAGTGCTGCTGGTGGAAGTGGAAGTCGGTAGAACTGCCTCGGAGCACAGTGGGGCACTTGGCAGTGAGGTAGAGCTTTATCAGAGGGTCCACCTCTGGGCTTCCACTAGAGAGAGGCGCAAGGAGCCTTGCAGAGTGCTGTTCCAGAAGCATTTTTTAAATGAAGGGAAATGCAGCCTAAATACCCATAAGTAGAAGAATGGAGAATGAAATCAAAATAGTCACATGATGGAATGCCGTACAGTAGTTAGAAAGGCATATACCAGATCCGTATCTACATAGATAAATCGCAAAAATGATGGCGAGTGAAAAGGCACGTCGCAGATACACGGTGAGGGGGTATTTATGTAAACTTTAAAAAACCCACTAAGTAATTCTGTATTATTTATGAATGGCTAAGCATGTAGGAAGCATCCATATCAAATTCAGGTTAGTGGTAGCCTCCAAAAAGGGAGGGCTGGGAAGAAACTGGGAGAGGAAGGAAGAAATTTATCTGCAGTGTTCTAAGTTGTAACATACACATGTAGGTACGTACATCTGTATATGTAACATACAAATTATATACAGAATAGCTTCTAAGCACGTGCTTTTCTTTCTATCAAAATTTATATAGTGATATGTACATATGTGTGCAGATAGGCACATATGGATGCACACACATACATATACGTAGATGCACATGACATGTGCAAGGGGAAAAAAAGAAAAGAAAAATGCACATCATACGCACACATCACCGTTCCTGGATCGTCTGAAGGGCTCACAGGTGCCTGTGGGCCTGGGCTAAGAAGCCCCTGCTTTAGACCTCCCAAGCTGGGCCAGTCAGCTTGTCAAGCAGTTCGTGACCTGGGGAACCAAAAGGCCTGGGTCAGATCACCAGGCTGTTTGGACAGACCCAGACCCAGAGCGCTGGAACCGTGGTGGCCTACAGGCTTCTTTCTCCTTCAAAGCATCTTGGGGCCCACAGGGCCCTCCCTCCACCCGTGCACGTTGCAGCCTTTGACCCTGATGACTCCAAGGTTAGACAAGCTGTCCATGTGAAAAGGAACGGCAACAAGAAGTTCTCACAAACCAAATCACGACATCTCAGCATCTGTAGCTTTTGGAAGTGATGTTTATCGTAAAAGTGGCGCTGCAACAGCATACTTTCCCTTGCATTTTTGCTTTGCCTGGGGTGTTGAGCTAATTTGTTGGTTCTGAGTCTGAACATAAAAAGGCAGGCTGGCTGCCAGGGCCCCTGAAAGATCTAAGAGCCTGAAATGATTTTGAATTTGCCTTAAATAGTTGTGCTTAAAATAGCTACCAATACATACCTGGCCCAGAATTTCAGGTGGGCCTGTGTAATTCACTTGTCAGCAGAGGAACATTGTCATGCCGCAGACAGCTTGTTCTTACAATTAAAAATAAAAACAAAAACAAAACAAAAAAACAAGCAAAGCTTTAGCCAGGTGTGAGAATCATGGGCCAGGATTCCTTCCGACCCGAGTGTCAGGAGTTCAAGCTGGACAAGGGTAGGCCCAGAATAGCAGTCACCTGTGACTGAGTTATCTGGTTTTGATTTTCTGTCCAACGCTGTCTTGCACTTACTCTCTGAGCTAAGAGTCATGCACCTGGCTGGCATGGGAACAGAGGTTAGGTTCTGGGTGTCAGGTGGGTGGGTACAGATGAGATTGGGACTGTGAAGCTCGTGGTCTCCTACGGTGGCTTTGGACATTGTTCTTCAAACAGTGACAGGGTTTTAGTTGAGGGTCCTGCCCTCGTAAGCCACTGGGGCTGTGGTTCCAGAAGCTGAGTGACTGTACGTGGAGCCAGGTGGCCAGGAGGAGACTCAGAGTCAGGCTGGATGGAGTGGCTCAGCTCACTGGTCCACTGGAAGAGTCTGGGTTTCTCCAGCAGAAGCCGAAGGTGCACGTGAGAAACAGAGCTGGGGGGACGGGGCGAGGAACCCATCGGAGAAGAGCCTGTCTGAGGCCTCTGCCTGGTCTTGGGCTTTGAGTGGCAAAAGGGCCACAAAGGACTCTCCGCACACTGGGGAACATGCTGGGCTCTTTTGGGTCTAGCCTCAGCACAGATTCTGCCTCTAAAGTGTAGTTCCTCTGATCTTCCACAGCCCAGGCCTGGTGGCTGACGTGTCTCCCCCTCCTTGTCCCAGGGCTCAGCACGTGGATGGCTTTTCTCTTCTTTATTGTGACTGCCTCTCTCTCTCCCTCTCTCTGTCTCTCTCTCTCTCTCTCTCTCCCTTCTGGCTCTCTGACTGTGGCTTGGCCTTGGCATTGACCAGAAGCCCTGGCACATGCTTGTGCCCGAGCCAGTGTTTCTTGTGCGAGGTGTTCTTGCTCGTGGAGCCTTACACCAACCCTGCAGAGGGGGTCACTGGGCCTGTTTAACTATGAGGAGAGCTCAGGTCTGGTTAGGTTCTGACTTGGGCCCGTCACAAAGCGGTGACTGATAGGCCAGGGCCCAAACCCATCCCCTCTGACCTGCCTGCCACTGTCATCACCTATGGCAGATGGTCCTCCTCCCTGTTTCCTGGATAAGGGTAAGCCACCAGGCCAGAAAGCCTTTCAGCAGCCTGCTGCCATTGAGAAAGAGCCTATGTGTACCCCACTAGCCACCGTTTCTCCTCCTTTCCACCTGGCTTCCCCCCCACACACACACACACATACACAGTGCCGTATGTCTGCGTTGTCCTATCCAGAATAGTTGTGCTGGTGCCATCTCATCATCTTTCCAGACAGCTTGGTGGCTCAGTCCATTAAGCATCTGCCTTCAGCTCAGGTCATGATCCCAGGATCCTGGGATCTAGCCCCGCACCGGGCTCCCAGCTCAGCAGGGAGTCTGCTTTTCTCTCCCTCTTCCTCTGCCCCTGCCCCCGTTCATGCCCCCTCCACCCAAATAAATAAAAAATTTTAATAAAGGAAATGAAACTTACACCTCTCCCTTTTGGAGGAAAAAAAGGAAATGCCCCAATCCCTCCATTCCCTTGAGGATGCATGCTATACTCCATTGGTCAAACTCTGCACGTTATCAACCGGACTGATCATCCCTTGCTGCATACCTTCTCGCTGTGCAGTCCCTGTCTGCCGAAGGGACCATCCATCCCGGTGCCTGCGCTCGAGGCCTGGAAGTCACCACGGCCTCCCCCAACCCAACTCACCCCCCGCCCCATGCCTCCTGTCTGGTCTGTACCTCGGTCGTCTCCTGGGTCCCCTGGACGGCTGTCAGGCCCCCCCTGCCTTCGTGCTGTGGTTGCCCAGCACAGGTTTGGGTCTCTGTCACTTCTCACCAGGCTGTCCTGCTGCAGGGCCTCTTTCCACCCTGCCCCCAGCTCCAGCTCCGCCGAACTGCTTCATGCTCCTGCTTCCATTCAGGTTCTTTCTACCTAGGATGCCTTTCCCACCCCTGGTTAGCCCTTCGTCCTTCCCAGCCATCTGAAGACCTGCCCAATTGCCCCAGCCCCATTGCCCTGACATTGCCTGCTGGCTTGTC
This sequence comes from Ailurus styani, assembly GCA_002007465.1. Lineage (NCBI taxonomy): Eukaryota > Metazoa > Chordata > Mammalia > Carnivora > Ailuridae > Ailurus > Ailurus styani. The sequence continues at coordinate 130,937 of LNAC01000629.1, forward strand.
TGTTTCTCCCCCTGGGCTCTGGGCTGCCCGGCCGAGTCCATCCACCGCCGGTCCTCCAGGCTGCCCTCGAAGATCAGTTCCAGTCCTGCCATTTCTCTGATGGTGGAGGGGTCACTCCAGGACACACTCAGAGTTTGCTGCATGCTCTCACTGGTGCTGGCCCCTCGGAGATAAGAGATGTGGCTTCTGCCTCCCAAGAACATCTCGGTGGCGGAGGCTGTGAGCACTGGGGAAGGAGCAAGGTCACCTCCCACGTCACCACATCGGTTGGCTGAGCCATCGCCACCCACGCTTTTTAAATTTTAATCCCTTTCTTTTTGGGGTCACCCAGCAGACAGGCCTCCCCCGCGCTTGTGCTCGCATGCGTGCCTGGGGACGACCCTGTCCGTGTGATGCTCTAGTTTGCTTCTAGGTCCAGACGACCCTGTCCGTGTGATGCTCTAGTTTGCTTCTAGGTCAGGTCAGCGGCACGGGGAGCCAGGCCCAGCAGTGGCCTGGAGCCCACCATGCCTGCTTCAGACCCCCAGTGGGTCCTGTCATCCCATCAAATCCCCGATCTCCCCAAGGTCCTTGTGCCTCGGCTGGTTGGAGGGTTTGGAAGACCCTGCGGCAGGCACAAGGCCCTCTGTCCCGCGCGGTGAAGAACAGGGCTGAATAGCCATCAGCTGTTGGAAGGGAGCCTCAGGCTCCCTGGGTTGGGCTCGGGCAGCTCGGGTTGCCGTGGTAACCAGCCCATCAATGCCCTTAGTGTCAAGACGGTACCACTGCTGAGAGGAAGAAACAGTCTCATTGTCTCCCCTTTGGTTGCTTGGGTGCAAACCAGCCATGCTCCCTGCAGGGCCCAACAGCCTCAGGCCCAACAGGTGGCACCCCCACGGCGGCATTCGACCTGCTTCAGCTTCCTACCCCTCCTTGGGGTCTATGAACTGCTGTCACTGGCTGACATCAGTCACTTACAGAGTCCTTGTTGGGCGACTCCGACTTCTCAGTGGGAAGAAACAGCTCAACTCTGTCAGGCTTCCGCAGCTCTGGGTGACAAGCCAGACTCTGTATTTGCCACAGGGGTAGGTCGATCTGTGTCCCACGGTGACAGGTGGGGGTCTGGAAGGGCCCTTGATTTCCAGACGCTTCCCCTTGTTTCAAAAACTTGTGTCGACACCTCTCAGAGATGATCTCCTGTATTCATTTAACCAGAACCTCCTTCTTGCCCATTGTGGGGGGGAGGGAGGCATGCATTCACGTAGGGGATCTTGTCAGACTCTCCAGGGCGGACGGTTTGGACAGAAGGGACGCAGGGTTACCCTCCTATCAGGAAAGGGCCCGCAGGCCCCCCTGGCAAGGAGAAGGCTCGCCTTTTTCTTATCCTCTGTCCCCCGAGCTGGAAACTGGGACACATCCATGGGCCACGGCCCTGTCCACTCTGTCCCCAACCCAGGACCCTTCCCTTTTGCCAAGTGTTCCAGCCACTCCTTTGCCATTCTGGAAACGTTCCCTATACTTTGTTCTTTCTTTCACGGTTGCTGTTTGTTGCAGTCGTTCTAACCTGAGTACCCACTCCCTGTATGGTCCACCTGGAAAACGCCGTTCATCAGAATTAGAGTGGTATTTCCTGACCTGTCTGCTGCCTCACAGGCCTGAGCACAGTGTTCTAGAGCTCCATGGAGGGTCCCAGCCAGACCCCTGCCACCCACCACATGCACAGACACGGCATGGGAGTGTCTCATGGTCCTCATCTTTGTTCACCTCTGCTTCCTCAGGCCCTTGTCCCACTCACTGCCCCCCCCATACACCTGGTGACTATGTTTCATTAGAAGGGGTAGAACTGAGTCTCTGTGTTCCAGTACCCACAGCGTGACTACTACCGGCCAACTCCTACATCACTGACCCTATCAATGGGGAAGCACTGCTCTCATCAACCCAGCACCCTAGGAGTGACCCACATGAGCCAGCAGAGGCTCTGAGGCTCTGAGCTGGTTGAGTGACTTACTGCAGCTCTAGTAAATTTCAGAGCAAGGCTTTCAACTTGGACCACTTTGATTCCAGGCCTTGTTCACAGACAGTGCCCGTGTCCATGTTGGGAAAGCCTGCAGAGAGCTGGCGGCACCGGAATGGGCCATGGAGCTGGAGGTGGGGCTCTCCAGCTCATATATCCAGTCAGATGGGGGCTGAGCTAGAAGGGGCACCCTGGGGAGGTGTCTGCGCAGTCCCATCCGGAAGGACCCTCCCTTCTCATCAGGTCTCTGGCCCGGGGCTTCACTTCAAAGGTTTATCTCTGCAGGAGTGAAGGCTGCCCACAGCATTCTTGACTTTGGAGTCCGGGAATCTCAAGGGCAGGGAGCTGTCCTTGGACACCCTCCCTCCAGCCTAGCAGAGACCCATGTGCTTCCCCAGCCAGGGAGGAAAAGGGAAATGCTGTGCAACCATATCTCCAAATAGGAAGCTGGAACCCCACAAGGAGAGAGGGGGCTTAAGGACATGCAGAGGGTGGCACAGCCCGGTTATAAAATCATGTCCTTACTTAAATTTTCTTGGTAGTACATAAGAGGAATGCACATAAGTAGAATATTTGGAAAACATGAGAAAGAAAAAAGAAAGCCCCCCAAATCATTTATAATTCTCTTCCCCAAAGATAGTCACCATTAATGTTTCAGACTATGTCCTTTCATTGTTTTTGTTTTTAAACTGTGTGCACGTGCATGTGTGTGTGAGTGTGTGTGTGCATGCATGTATCTGCATAGGAGTATGCACCTATGTGTATATGCATGTGCACACACTCACACATCCATGAATGCCTTCTATAAATAGGAATGTACAGTTTGGCACCTTGCACCTCCCAAGTCTAGAACTACTTACTCTATGGTATAATTTTTTTTTAAGATTTTATTTATTTATTTGAGAGAGAAAGAGCATGAGCAAGGGGTGAGGGGCAGAGGGAGAGGGAGAAGCAGACTCTGCACTGAGCAGGGAGCCGGACTCGATCCCAGGACCCTGAGATCATGACCTGACCCAAAGTCAGACACTTAACGGACTGAGCCACCCAGGCACCCCTCGATGGTGTAATTTTTAATGGCTGCTCAGTGCATCCTTTCGTGGCTGGCCCATACTTACTTTATCTTTCCCCTGACATTTTAGGTCAGTGCATTCTTTGCAACTCACTGGGGAGCCTGGTCTGGAATGTGAGCACCATGCAGGGAGGCGGAAGGAGTCCTGCCACTGCCTCCTCTCTTGCTGACAAGTCTCGAATCCCCTGGGCGTGGTGGCCCATCCCACCCCCCCCACGTCTCCCCCATCCCATCTCACTGGCCTTGGGGAGGATCCAGGACTTGATACCATTTGTTCAACTCACAAGGATTTTATTGAGCATTTTTTTCTTATTTTATAAAGTCACGTTTGAATCATAAAGGATTGAAACAGTGCAAATATGTAAAGAGCAAAACTCCAAAATCTTCTTCCCCTCATCCCATCTCTAATTCCCTTCTTCCTCCAGATGCCACCACGCTTTCGCATGGGAATGTCTGCTTCAGAAACACACATGTACGTGAAGGTTTTATTGTTTTATATTCATGGGATCATGCTAAACATGTTTTTCTGCACTTAGCTTTTCCTAAGCCTAACAATATATCCTGGAGAGCTTTTCACTCTAATACATAGCGATCTACTCCATTATTTTAAAATCATTTTAAGCTGTTTTACCCATGTGACCTTTTGTTGCATCTTTAACCTTTTAATGTTCATTGATTTGCCTCTGGTTTTTTCATTTGGGGTGTTTTTTTTTTTTTGGTATTATAAACAACATTGTGGTGACCATCCTTATTCACGCCTCTCAGTGCCCAAATAATAGTCATAACAATAAGTGATGATCTCAGACACCTATCTGGCTCTTATTATGTGCCAGGTAAGTTTCCAAGTATTTCACGGGTACTGATGCATTTAATCTTCTTAGAAACCATACGAATAGGTGCTGTTATTAACCCCATGTTACAGATGAAGAAACCAAGGCACAGAGAGATCGAGTAACTCATCCATGGTTGCACACCATGAAAGTGTCAGAGTCAAGATTTGAGCCAAGATGATCTGGCTCCAGAGATTAGGGAACAGCTGGGGTAAAGTCCATACGCACATTGTGTGGTGTTAGACATTGGCAGGTGCCTCTCTAGCCAGGAGGTACCAACCACCCATGCCCTCAGCAGCGCAGAAGGGGTCCTCAGCAATCTTGGTTGAAGATTATCACTTGCAGTATTTGCTGACTTTTCCAGGTGAAAATGAGATCTCGTGGTGGTTTTAATTCACTTTTCTTCTGATTCCTGTTAAAGTTAAATGCCATTTCATAAAGTTATTAGTCATTTTAATTCTCCTCTGAATTGCTTATTTACATTCTTTGCCCCTTTTTCAATTGGGTTATTTTTCTTTTATCTTAATGATTTGTAGGTGCTGTCCCTATAGTGTGGATATTAATCTCTTGTTTGTAAATACATTGCACATACTTCTCCCATCTGTCACTTCTCTTTGAACACTGTTCAGATGGTTTTACTCGCTTGTTTTCTGAAGTAGAACCTGAAGTTTCATTTGTTTGGCAAGGCTTTGTGCTCGTCACTTGGGAGAATTCCGTGATTATAATTTGTTCCGTCGGGGTCCTGACCTACAACAGACAGGCACTTAAGTGAGGGAGAGTGAAATTAATGTAGAGACAGGAGCCAGATGCCTTAGGACCATTGGGGAGAGGGGAGCTGCTTTTCACCTGGGAAGTTCAGGGAAGGCTTTGAGACACACCTCGCAGGGCCCACGGGATTTTTTTTTACAGAGAGAGAAACGAGTGGCGTTTTCACAGGTGGATCCTGACTCAGGGCATCCATTTGCATCCTGTTGGAAAACAGCTTGCCTTGTTGGCTTAGATAGAGACTCTCACGAGGGGCTAGTTATCAAGGTGTAAATGGGGACTGGGCAACCAACAAAAGTTGTTGAGGCACCTGGAGACCCACAGCAAGGGGGCGGAGGGTGGGGGGCTCTGTTCCTCACCTTGAACCGTGCCAAGGGATAAAACAGGCAGAGGCAGGCTCCATCTGGCTCCGCCCACTGGCCAGCAGCTCAGGAAGTGGGTTCCAGGTGGGCTTGTTGGAAGGGCACAGGATGAGGCAGAAGAAGGGACAATAACCAGCACGGTAAGGATAAGGAGAGAGGGGAAAAAATGGGGCATAGCAAGAGCTCAGCAAGCACCCCGATGTTTTTAGAGGGTAGAGGAACTCATCTGCCACTTCTTTTACCCCCGCTGTTTATTGGGTGTTGGCTCCAAGCCTGGCCCCGTGCAAGGTAGTGAGCTGCCGAGATGCGTCAGGCTGGCTTCGCCCCCCAGTGCTGGGTGCCTCGGCGCCAGTTTTAGCTCTTGCCACGTGTCCTCTAGGAGGGTCACAGCAGAGGTGTGCGGTTTCGTTGCTGTTAGACCCCATGTACCTGGATCTGTGCCTCCTTGTTCCAGCCACAGTTTATTTAGGTGTGTCTGTCTGAGGACGGACTGGAGCACGGAAAAATAAGTCCGCTTCTGGCCACCGTTGCCCTTGGTCTAACACACATCTTAATCTTCTGTGTTTTCTTAAACTTGAACAAACAAACAAAAAACCCCTTATTTGTGTTCCCCTTGATAAAGCTAATTTCTGCAAAAAGAAAAGAAACCTTATTTCTCTCCTGCAATCAAAGTAACCGTTCACGACTGAGCTCATTAGCAGTCTTTTTAACACACGTCTCTTAATTTCTCGTTTGCAGGAATATGACACTATTAGCCATGAACAAGAAGCAGGAATTGTTTCAGTGGCTTAAACAAGTTTATGTACCACGACTTTGCTGATTCGAGACCCTTGCAACCCTTTCTTTTTTAGCGCAAGATGCAAAAGCCCATTTGTAGGAATGAATGCTTTCTGGTCCTACAGAGTTTCGTGTTCTTATATAAAATGAACTCATTCGTCCTTTCTAGGATTATTTTTGTGGGGCCAAGGTAGAGGGTGTGAGGGGGGGTTGGGATTTACTTTTACAAGGAATGTGGTTTTCTACCTTCCTCTGAGATCTGACCACACCAGGAACATCGTGAAACCTAATTGATTCCTTCTCCTACTAAATAGTCTTCAAATCCAAACAACACCCCCCAAAGGTAGCTGTGGATTTGCAAACTCTAAAAGCCTCTAACGGTCTTTATCAGGCTTATGCTGGGGGGGGGGCACCCACATAACAGTGAGCCCTGTCTTAATGGCGTCCCTATTCTAAATAGGTACCTATCCAAAACCTAACTAGGAGAATCTTTCTGCTTTTCCCTTTTGATATTCACTTACGAAGAGTGCTGGATAGGGTTCTGTTTTCTTCTCATGTCAGAAGTTTAATGGCTGCATAAATCTATGGAAAAGTCTGTCTTCAGGCCAATTTGTGTATGTTACTGAAAGTTGGTTTTTCCTTTCCAGCCCTTGGTTCCTTTCCTGAAGTTGGTCACTTACTGTGCTTTGCACTTGGGCTGTGCCTGCGGCTGTGCCTGCCTGTGGTCGTCTTCCTGCCAATGGCCACTCAGCCTCCTGCACACTGGCGTCCTCGGGGGAGTCTTTCAGTGACTGGGTGCTGCCACCAAGTGCTCTTTCTGCCCCCCCCCCCAGGCCCGGGGAAACCTGTGTGTGCACTCGCCCCCACTTTTCTCCCCTCGGTGTCTAGATTTTATTTGAATTGTGTGGTCAGGCTGCAGGAATTGAATTGCAAGTCTTAAGGCAGGCCTGTGTTTCTGCCTGTGCTCTGGGGACAAAAGTGACAAAGATCACTGGATGGTGGGTGTCCTGGGTGGGAGCAGCCACCTGGCCAGACCTGACAAATCCATTTCAAATGGCGTGTCCTTGTCCTGAGGTCTTCTGGGGGAGGTTCCTTAGTGTTGAGCCCAGTTTGATTTCCGCATCTGCTCGCCACAGCAGCGGACAATGTGTTGACCTCCAAGGCCAGGTCTTCCTGTGGCCGGGAGGAGCCGGTGCTGTGGCTTTCCTGGCACATCAGGGTGCTTTGGTAAGAGAATCAAACCAGCAGGTGCTTCCACTGACCCAAGCATGTCCCTGTCCCAAGTCTGCCTATCCCCCTGTCCAAAGTTTCCCCATAATCCGAGGTGCTGTGTCTATTGGTCTATTGGCCTCCCCTCCACCAGCGGATCATGAGGTGCCCTGGAATGTTCACCATGTTTAGCATAATTTTTAAGTTCTTTAGATCCATCAGGGATCTAAGGAGCATGGATAAATAAATGTGACATATTCATGTAATGGGCCCTCTTTACTCAGCAAGAAAGAGGAGCAGACAACCAGCAGGGACAAGCTCATCAACATAATACAGAGTAAAAGAAACTGTGCACCAAAGAGCTATATGATTCCATTTACGGGAAGTTCTAGAACAGGCAAAACCCATCTGTAGTGGAATAAACTAATCTGTAGGGGTGGGGATGGGCCAGGAAGGCGCATGGGGAAGCTTTCTGTGGTGCTGGCTGAGTTGTATATCTTGCAAGGGCATTGGGTTACGTAGGTATAAACATTTAGCAAAACTCAACAAGTGTCCCACGAGCGTTTGTTCATTTCATCATATGTCAGTTTTACTTCAAAGGGGAAAAGCCATGAGCAAATACTGAACCCTCCAGAATGATGTGTATGTTGAAGTTTTTAGGAGAGGAGTATATTGATACTGCAATTTACTTTGGAATACACCAGAAACAAGATGGATGGACAGATGGAGAGAGAGAGACATGGATAGGTGAAGAGAAATGTGATAGAGTAATTGTAGTAGTTACGTTAATGGTAGAATCAAGGTGGTGGATATGTGGGTGCTTTCCATACAATTCTTTCCTCTCTGCTGTATGCTTGAAGAATTGCCTAAGATAATGTTGAGAGAAAAAGATTCCTAGGGTAGTGGTGGGGATAGGATGGATTTGGGAGAAATCTACTGTCCTTGGAAACACACTTATAAATCTGTGTTTGGAGAAGAGGATTAAAAGCCTAGAGATTTAGTGGAGCAAATGAGGTCATCCGAGAAAGTCCCATGGAATCTGACTTGGGAAGGGTGGCGAGGGGCATAGGCTTTGTAAGGTGTTTTCTGGTCACACTGGCATCTGCAAGGATGACTGTGGCTCCCTGAGCCCCTCGCTTGTTCATTTTCCAGGGACAGAAAGATTCAGCCCCGGGGAGAAGCATCCCAGTAAATGTAAATGAGTGGAGTCCTGCAGTGTAAGGACCTTCCTGCAGAGGAAAGATAAGGCTGCAGCAGATACCCCTGGCACGGCCCATGGTCGTCTGGGTTGCTTGCCTGCTAATTATCTTCTCGTCCTGTTCTGCAGTGTTTTTCTAGTTCCAGGATTTGAATTATTGACTTTATGTAGAATTTCCAGTCTCCTCATGTTGTTGAACAGAAGAGCGGGAGTTAGTAGCCGTTCTGTACAGAGTCCTCATGGATGGGTGTCCTAAGCTGGCCCCTGGCCCCTGTGCTCCCCGGGGACTCATCCCAGCCCAGATGCAGCAGAGACAACAGCCATCAGGTTCTCTTGTAGGACAACCTCTGGGAGAGGAAGCTTCTGGTCCTGCTGGTAAATTTAGGGCACGTGTGAGGAGTGGGGGTAGGGAGAGAGGAGAAGAATGAAAGCATTATTCTAAGAAACTGCTTTTATTTATAGATTCGCCTAATTCTATTAAAATGAATGCCAGAGGGATATAAAACTTGGAACACGTAGCACATAATAGAAATGAAAGGACGTTAAGCTAAAATAGGGAACAATGGTAAAATGAGAAGAGAGCCTCAGTACCAAGAGGAAGATGTGACATTTTTCTGAAATAAAATCGTCTTTGAGCACGTGGTACAGGGAAAGTGAATTAAAAGAAAGACTTGGTGAAGAGAGGACTTGGAAGGAAACATAAAAATATTTCATAATGAAAAAGAAAAAGTGTTAAACTGACTCAAGGGGAAAACAAAGACAGAGACTGCACTAATTACATTATAGAGACAAATAAATAAAATGTCACTGTTGTAAAAGGAAATAAAACTAATTAAATACTTAATATGCGTTAAGAGGAGTTGGCAAAATAAAATGTATCAAATATGATAAAATATGTAAATGGCCATAATTTGCCTGTGCCTTATTTCCTGCATATAAAACGGGAGATTTTTGATTCCTGTGATAACACATTAATGGGACAAGACACAAAGTAAGTGGCCACATATATTAGACAGCCTAGAATCAAACAAGCACTTTCAAATGAAGGGATTAATGAGTGAATGAGGATTCCTGAAAGCAGAGAGTTTAAAAACACACACTCAAAAGGGAAAGCAATGGAACTACCCTCTAAGATCAAAATCTAATGCATTAAGACCTGAAAGAAAGTGCCAGTAACTCAACCTCTCTGTGCCTCAGCAATTTCTACTGAAAAAAGTGGAAGTTATCAGCACCTCCAACAATCAAACGCTTGGAACAACGCCAGGCCCGAAGCAGACACTCAGCGCATATTAATGCTAATAATATTATCATCGTGGTGATTATTAATACCAAAAGGGAGGGAAATAACATGTCCTTTCAATGTCAGGCATTGGAGGCAGATTAGGGATTCAGATCTAGTAAAAGGGGACCTGGAGAAGACTGCAAATAGGGTGCTTCCTTTAACCTTTCATCTTTTCAGTGGGGAGAAGATTTGCTGATGCGAAAAGTTTAGGATGGGAAGGGCAGAAGTTAAGCCAGGCTAAGAAAGAGCCAATGAGGGGGTACTGGATGGCTCAGTCAGTTAAGCGTCTGCCTTCAGCTCAGGACATGATCCCAGGATCCTGGGATAGAGTCCTGAACGGGGCTCCCTGCTCAGTGGGGAGTCTGCCTCTCCCTCTACCCCTCCTCCCTGCTTGTGATCTCTCTCTCTCTCTCTCTCTCTCTCTCTCTCTCTCTCTCTCTCTCTC